>OW121744.1:47153944-47348944 GCA_933228675.1 Stomorhina lunata
CAACATCAAAATTGTTGGTTCTAACCTCCAGATAATTTCTGAATAAATCTGACAGTTGTCGGGCTTGTAGCTTGTGAGATATATCGCACTTGATCAACAAGAGGGTATTAACTTAAAATTTAAAAATTTTCAGCAGAGTCAAAAAACTATTTTATTTTACTACTACTTTCATATAAAGAAGAGGGGTAAAACTGTAGTTTTTTTTGGCGAAATTATAGTGAAAATAATGTCAGATTTTTACAATGGGTAGATAAGACCACTACACATCAATTTCTTCTAAAAAGTGAAAATTTAAAAATTTTGAGTTAATACCCTCTTGTTGAACAAGCGCGACATCATTTTCAAAATGTAATTTTTTAGTTGTTATAAAAATAAAAATCAAATAAAAGTGAAATCAATATTGAGAAGAGGTTTGTTAAGCTTAAAAGAGGCTAGATATGAACCGAGACGCTCCAAATGGTCGACTAAAATATTTAACGAATCCACAAATATTTATACTCTAACGTGAAGTTGATTGATTGATTTTTTTATTATCTCTGTAATTTCCAAACTAATGGATTTTGAGTTGAAGAGGAGTTTTAGATCAATGTTTATGAACTTGTCTATCGGTATCACAGTGGGCGCTACAAAATTTTTCAAAACTTTTATATTTTTATAGGAAATTTTTCAAAAATTTTGCATACTATAGGAAATTTTTTATATTTTTCTATTTCTATAGGAAATTTAATATTTTTATAGGAAATTTTTTAAAAAATTTCTAGTTTTATAAAACATTAAAAAAAAAACTTCTATTTTTATAGGAAATTTTCAAAAAAATTTCTATATTTATAGGCAATTTTTCAAAAATTTTCTATACTTTTAGGAAATTTTTCAAAAATTTTCTATATTATAGAAATTTTTTTAAATTTTTCTATTTTTATAAGAAATTTTAAAAAATTTTCTATTTTTATAAGAAATTTTAAAAAATTTTCTATTTTTATAGAAAATTTTTCAAAAATTTTCTATTTTTATAGAAAATTTTTCAAAAATTTTCTATTTTTATAGAAAATTTTTCAAAAATTTTCTATTTTTATAGAAAATTTTTCAAAAATTTTCTATTTTTATAGAAAATTTTTAAAAAATTTTCTATTTTTATAGAAAATTTTTAAAAAATTTTCTATTTTTATAGAAAATTTTTCAAAAATTTTCTATTTTTATAGAAAATTTTTCAAAAATTTTCTATTTTTATAGAAAATTTTTCAAAAATTTTCTATTTTTATAGAAAATTTTTCAAGAATTTTCTATTTTTATAGAAAATTTTTCAAAAATTTTCTATTTTTATAGAAAATTTTTCAAAAATTTTCTATTTTTATAGAAAATTTTTCAAAAATTTTCTATTTTTATAGAAAATTTTTCAAAAATTTTCTATTTTTATAGAAAATTTTTCAAAAATTTTCTATTTTTATAGAAAATTTTTCAAAAATTTTCTATTTTTATAGAAAATTTTTCAAAAATTTTCTATTTTTATAGAAAATTTTTCAAAAATTTTCTATTTTTATAGAAAATTTTTCAAAAATTTTCTATTTTTATAGAAAATTTTTCAAAAATTTTCTATTTTTATAGAAAATTTTTCAAAAATTTTCTATTTTTATAGAAAATTTTTCAAAAATTTTCTATTTTTATAGAAAATTTTTCAAAAATTTTCTATTTTTATAGAAAATTTTTCAAAAATTTTCTATTTTTATAGAAAATTTTTCAAAAATTTTCTATTTTTATAGAAATTTTTTCAAAAATTTTCTATTTTTATAGAAAATTTTTCAAAAATTTTCTATTTTTAAAGAAAATTTTTCAAAAATTTTCTATTTTTATAGAAAATTTTTCAAAAATTTTCTATTTTTATAGAAAATTTTTCAAAAATTTTCTATTTTTATAGAAAATTTTTCAAAAATTATCTATTTTTATAGAAAATTTTTCAAAAATTTTCTATTTTTATAGAAAATTTTTCAAAAATTTTCTATTTTTATAGAAAATTTTTCAAAAATTTTCTATTTTTTATAGAAAATTTTTCAAAAATTTTCTATTTTTTATAGAAAATTTTTCAAAAATTTTCTATTTTTATAGAAAATTTTTCAAAAATTTTCTATTTTTTATAGAAAATTTTTCAAAAATTTTCTATTTTTTATAGAAAATTTTTCAAAAATTTTCTTTTTTTATAGAAAATTTTTCAAAAATTTTCTATTTTTTATAGAAAATTTTTCAAAAATTTTCTATTTTTATAGAAAATTTTTCAAAAATTTTCTATTTTTATAGAAAATTTTTCAAAAATTTTCTATTTTTATAGAAAATTTTTCAAAAATTTTCTATTTTTATAGAAAATTTTTCAAAAATTTTCTATTTTTATAGAAAATTTTTCAAAAATTTTCTATTTTTATAGAAAATTTTTCAAAAATTTTCTATTTTTATAGAAAATTTTTCAAAAATTTTCTATTTTTATAGAAAATTTTTCAAAAATTTTCTATTTTTATAGAAAATTTTTCAAAAATTTTCTATTTTTATAGAAAATTTTTCAAAAATTTTCTATTTTTATAGAAAATTTTTCAAAAATTTTCTATTTTTATAGAAAATTTTTCAAAAATTTTCTATTTTTATAGAAAATTTTTCAAAAATTTTCTATTTTTATAGAAAATTTTTCAAAAATTTTCTATTTTTATAGAAAATTTTTCAAAAATTTTCTATTTTTATAGAAAATTTTTCAAAAATTTTCTATTTTTATAGAAAATTTTTCAAAAATTTTCTATTTTTATAGAAAATTTTTCAAAAATTTTCTATTTTTATAGAAAATTTTTCAAAAATTTTCTATTTTTATAGAAAATTTTTCAAAAATTTTCTATTTTTATAGAAAATTTTTCAAAAATTTTCTATTTTTATAGAAAATTTTTCAAAAATTTTCTATTTTTATAGAAAATTTTTCAAAAATTTTCTATTTTTATAGAAAATTTTTCAAAAATTTTCTATTTTTATAGAAAATTTTTAAAAATTTTCTATTTTTATAAGAATTTTTTCAAAAGTGATCTATTTTCTTTAGGAAATTTTTCAAAAATTGTGTATTCTTGTATGAAATTTTTCAAAAATTTTGTATTTTTGTAGGAAATTTTTCAAAAGTTTTCTATTTTTAAAAGATATTTTTAAAAAGATTTCTATTTTATGGGAAGTTTTTCAAAAATTTTCCGATTATGATAAAATTTGATGAAATGATATGTTATTCCTGTTAGGAGCTCCACTAACCAGATTTTATCAGATAAACTTAAACAAAGGAAGTTGATCTGATTCGATTGGTGTACTTAAACTTCGTAGACATACATAATACTGTACCTCTATAAATGTTGAACACGTCTAATGCCTAAACGTAGTACAATCTATATATATAATATTTAGTCTTGTATTATTTGAAAAAATAAAATGTATGTATTATAATGTTTATTTGTGTGTATTAAAGTTCACGTATCAGAATTAATATCAACATCATCTATATTGATGCTACTGCTGATAGTGATAATGGGGAAAATGATGACGATGATTATAATCACAATACTAATAATAATAACGATAATAACGGCATGAAAATTGACAGTATTATTGTCATGTTTATCCCATCTACAATATCAACACATTTCCAAACCAACTAAAGAACATTTCTATGCACTCAGAAAGATAGACGGGCGGACAGACAAAGTAACATTGGACATTAAATTGTTGTATGAAATTGAAAACTGCTACTTGTTGTCTAGAATTATGAGAATAGGAAGTATTCTAAAGAGGAACTCATCTGAAGTTAAATTAAATGAGAGTTTATAGAAATTTTGAAAGAAGTTATACTTCCCTAGTACTAGCCTGCTCCAGTCTGTTCATATTCACTTGTATTTTAGTATATAATGACACACATAAGTATATTGTTTAATATGGAAGCCTATATAACATTTTAGTTTTTATTAAGTAGTCACCCATAACAAAGAATAATGCGTTTGGAAAAAATTATGACCAAGAATACGATGCAGTACTAAAACACCATCTAAAAATTAAAATTGTGTTGGATGGTTATATTGTTATGGTTATTGTCTTATATTATTCCTTAGTCTATAACACTAAAGTAGCAAAATTGTAAAATTAATCAGAATTCGTGTCGTGCTATATAAAAATAAAATACATAAACGAAAAATAAACTTTGGACAAACTTATATCAAATTTAATTGATAATTTTATAATTCGTTTATGAAATAGGGGGTAAATATTTTTCCTTGATTAGAATATAATATTGTATTTATAACAGGTCATTTTCTAATGAAACATCTTGTGAAGAAGTTGTTCTAATAATCCTGCAATCAGACTCAGTCTAAGGTCTTGGATCAACACTGAGGATATGACATATGCAAAGATGGCCCTACTGTCACACTTGTGCTCTTATGCTATTGCCTGTGTGCAAAATGGACAAAACATTTCACAAAATTTCTTGTTTTAATAGGAAATGTTTCAGATTCAGATTCAGATTTCAGATTTATTCAATAAATTCATTGTTTACATATATTTTTTTCTAAAACTAGGGCTTAATTTAAATATATTTTCTTACGTACAATGTACTTTTCAAGAACTTAAAACTATTTTTTTAATATATACACGGTAACTTAATGCTATGTGAAAAAACTCTTAAGATGATAAAATATTTATAAAATTAATTTAAATGAATTATATTCCCCAAAAAATGAAAAAAAGGGAGGCACTTATTGTTTTTGTTTTGATTAATACTAGACTTATACTACCTAAAATTAACTTAAAACTAGTGAAAGAATATTTACAAAGGACAAAGTGGAGAAGAGGAAAAATATTTACAATAGAGTTAGAGAGGGAATTTGTTCACAAAAAGTGCCTATTGTGCAGTATTGTAGACAGTGTTAGAAATGTCCAATGTTCCGATTCTACGATGGTAGAAAATAAGATCTGCACCCTGGTACAGAAGTCCAGCCTCCCTTAGCGAAAGAAGGTCTACCGGGGACATATACCTCGATAGATGTAACGCTTCTACACTGTTAGATCGTACATAGCACTCTCCGACAAGACTGTTCTCAAGTGAACGAGCCTTATCCAAGAATGCCATGCCCGACCTAACCATGTACCCATCGATACGCTCAAAATCTATTCCACTGTAAATGGACCTACAAGATGGCCTGCGATATATTCCGTCAGGTCCTTGTCTAAATCTAAGACCCAGACAAGCAACCAGGATTTTCCTCTCCCACACCCTAAGCCTCTCCATTTGGGCAGAAGAAATTCTGAACCAAACTGGAAAGGCGTAGGATATTAGGGGACGGATAATCTGTCTGTAAAGCAACAGTGATACCCTTTTGTCCAAGCATCCTTGTCGTCCAAGGATTCCACGGTAGGTGGCAAATGTACGTTTTGTACGTTCTAGTACAAAGTCCATGTGGCGGTAAAATTCAAAGTTTTCATGAAAGATTACGCCCAAATATTTGATCCTATCCGAGACAGTAATCAATTCATTACCAACCACAAGGGCTGGAATGAATTGCCTACTGTTAGGATAAAGATATTTACGCCTGCCTTTAATAATAATGGCAGTCGTTTTAGGAATATTTAGATGTAATCCCCACTTAACAAAGAATTCCGCCAGTTTTGCTAGGTAATTATTAACCTTCTGGTTAATATTCCTAGCCCGTGGACCCGAAGACGCAATTAGAATATCGTCAGCATACGACAGAAGAAGATCACCCTCTGGAGGCTTGGGGATGTCATGAACTAATATATTGTAAAGAACAGGACCCAAAAGGGAACCCTGGGGGACTCCTGCAGTTACATGTTTTTCGTCAGAGACACAATCACCCACCTTCACGTTGAACTTTCTTTCACTCAAAAAATTTGCTACAAGTCTACAAAGATGTGTATCAAATCCAAGATTCATCATCTTGAATATGATTGCATTCTGCCAGGCTGTGTCAAAGGCTTTGGCAAAATCTAAGCTGACTGCTATAGTAGGGTATCTCTTGTTGAGACCCCTAGCTACATAGTCAGCAAAGACCATAAGTGCATGTGAAGTCGAGTGACCTCGCTTGAACCCAAACTGTGAGTCAGCAAGGATATTTCCCTCCTGAATCCTGTCATTTATTCGATTTAATATGAAAGACTCCAAGAGCTTTCCAAAGGGTGATAATAAAGAAATTGGCCTATAACTTTTACACTGTTTTAGGTCAGACTTCGGCTTTGGTATCGGAACTATAAGGGCTTTTTTCCAAATTCTTGGAAAATAGCCAATATTTATGCAGTGATTAATCAAGACTGCCAAAAAACGCCAGGTTTCGCTGCGAGTTTTTTTCAAGACAAAGTCCGGGATGCCATCAAACCCACTCGACTTTTTGTTCGGCCTGCGTTTAATGGCAGTACCGACTAATTCCGCACGAACAAAGTCAAAGCTGCCTGCATTGTTACCGTCGGCTGTGACTACATCTCCAAATGTTGCAATGGGTTCATTATGCAAACTATTAATTCTGTCCCTTATAGTCTCAGAAAATGAGTCGTCGTTCGTTGCTTGTCCGCCTAGGTGTACATTTGAAAAGTGGTCTGCTAACAAATTAGCTTTACCATTATCATCAGACACCAAGGTGTTACCTGGGTCCAGTAAGTCATGTACAGTCAACCGTTTGTTCTGTCCAGTTGCTGCCCTAATTGTCTTGAATGTCTTGTCGTTGAGCTGTATACTACCAAGGAATTTCTTCCAGTTTTCGCGCTCAAAATTGGCAATTGCCCCTTGAATTATTCTGTCAAGGTTCTTTATGTCGGCTTTGAGAATTCGGCACCTTCCCGGATCACCAGATCTCTGAACAATGCGGCGCAATCTCTTTTTTTCTGCTATAAATCGCAAAATGTGATCGGGAAGTTTCAGTAGCCCTTTACGTCCAACTGGTACTTTTGGTACTGAAACGTCTATTGCCTTCTGAAAAGCACGACCCAAAGACTCAACACAATTGTCAATCTCGAGTTCGCCCACATTCTCATTCAATGGGAGCATACAACCCGTTAGTTCCCTATTCAAAGTTGAGTTAAAAAGTCCTCTGTCCATTTTCTCATAATTAAGCATAGTCGGCTTTATCCGACCTATACAGTCCGAGATGCCAAAAACTATCTCAATCGCTTTATGATCTGACTCAAAATCTAATGTTTTAAGTCCGTCTTCACCTGCCCGTGGAAGCATGTCAGCAGAAGTTAACACTACATCAATATGTGAGGAGGATATGCTAGTTACTCTGGTTGGCCCGTCAGTAGGGTGAATAACAAAATTTGGGTTATTTAAAAGTAGGTCATGAAGACATCGACCACTGGAACATGTTATAGTATCTCCCCAATATGGATGTCTAGCATTCAAATCTCCTGCAACAACAAGGTTTCCACCATTGGCTAGGTTCAAAATCGGTGTGAGATCAGCAATTGACATCGTACCTACCGGTCTACGATATAGTGACACAAGTGTCACTACACCTCCATTTAGTCTGCGGATCTTGACGGCTGTGTTTTCGATAGAGCCAGTATCAATAATGATTCTCTCACTATTGATACTATCTCTTACGAAAACAGCCGTCCCGCCTCGTCCGTTCTGTCTGTTTTGTCTAAAAATTATGTAACCGTCAATGTCCAGCTTATGTCGAGGACTAAGTCCGTGCTCAGCCATAAGCAGTACGTCTGGTCTGTGTTCATCTAAAAACAGTTTTAAATAATGTCGCTTGTGTCTTGAAACAATAGAGTTTGCATTAACGAATATACATTTGAGTGATCTAGCCATGTTGACGTAAAGAAATTAACATTCCAAGCAAAGCCTCAAACTTCTCATTTTCTGTTTGAACGCTGTTATATTCCTGGACAAAGGTATTCATTTTATTTAGGCATGTGAATAAGCCACTACCAAAGAAACGCTTACAGTCGTTTTCAATTACTTGAAATTGAGCTGTTGCACTTTTGACGGTTATGGTGTTTGACGGTTGTGTTGGAGTTGGTCTAGGTGGTTGAGCTTGAGATGTTCTGGTTGGCATGTTAGATGCCAAAGCTGAAGCATATGAAACGCCATTTTTTATAGATGAGTTACCGATTGTAACCCTTGTATTGACCGTTTGTGGTCGTCTTAGTTGACCACTTTGGGTCGATTTATTATGCTCAATTTTTTGGAGAATTTCAATTCTTCGAGGGCATTGACGAAAACTAGACGTATGTCCTACCACTCCACAGTTTACACATTTGACTGGAATACCTATTTGTTTCACAGCCTGTCCACTAACGGGGTCTTTTTTCACTGTTTCTACAGTATTTTGGTCCTTAGATGGAATCGGACAGTTTCCGGGACCATGCGATTCACCGCATTTGCAACACCTGTAAGGCATATTACAGTTGGCCGAAGTGTGGCCGAAGCGTTGGCAGTTGAAGCATTGAATCACTGCGCTACGTTTGAACTTTCTCAAAGTTACTCTACAGCGAAGAATATACCGCAGGCCATATAATGAATTTAGATCAGATTCTTGCGAAACTTGCAAGATCCATTTATCAGCGTTAAGCTTTGTTAAGCGGATAATATCCAGCTTAAATTGAAGTTCGTTAAGGTATAGTTTTACATCGTCTATGGTATATGTACCCGATAAACCCTCAATAACCAAAGTTAATGGTCGCTGTCCTTTCGGTGTGTATGTGTAGAAGTTTATTTGTCTATCCACAAACAACTCCTTAACCAGATTAAAATCTGTCAGGGTGCAGACCCCAACATTGGTGGCATTTCTTGACATAATTTTAATGTTAAAGTTAGTGTGACCTAGTGTTTTTTCTATTAATAATGTCGTTTCTTTTATATTAATGTTATAAGCTGTTATTACTGGAATGTGCTTAGATTTAATATCTACCTTATTTTTAACATCAGCAACTGCAGCAGCGGCGGCTTCATTAATTGTTGAGGAACCAGAACCTATATCAGCCCCTTCAGCTGGATACATGGCAGCTCCTTGTTGAGTGGGGGTTTTCGGAATAGCCCCACGACTTCCTTCAGTTTTGCCAGCCACGGCTTTAGCCTGGCTCATACCATTATTTAAAGTTTTGCCGGAAGATTTTTTCTTGTTCTTCCTTGGCTTTCCATCGTCATCTTTTATGAGAGGTTCTCCTAAAACCATCTCCTCCTCGCTAGCATAATCCTCAGTCGGGAGTTGGCAGTTAAATTTCTTCGTCAGAAGATCGAGGCTTCTTTGAAGATTAATATTTTGCTCAAGGAGCATTTGAAACTTCTGACTGAGGTCCTCATAAGCTTTGTCACGTTCGCTTATTTGGTGCAGAAGTTCCTCTACTTTGTCACTATTGGCCCTAGGCCGTTTGAGAGGACTAATATCCTCCTCCATGGTGAATTAATGTTAAACTGTATTTTTTTAACATGTAATTTATTTTACTGAAAGTTCACAGAATATTTGTGTCTTGTTTTTATTTTTTAGTATTTAATAAATTCTGACCACAGTATTTAGAACACTGCACTTTTTATTGTTTTTGATATTTAGTTTTTTTTTTTGGTGACTACTAAATTAAATTTTAATGACTACTAAACTGGTTTGCCTTCTCAAATTTACGAGGCACACAAAATTTTAGTAAAAGTATTTTAATTTTCACAACATGAAATTAAGTGTCTTTTTCACTTTAAGTTTATTTCATTTATATATTTTAAATTACTTTATTTTTTTATTCACTTCACAACACCTTTAGTTTGAAACAATAACCTCTGATGATGACCGATCTTTGATCAATGTTCTGATAGGAAATGTTTCAAAATTTTTCTCATTTTTATAGGAAATTTTTCAAAATTTCTGACTTTTATATAATATTAAAAGGCAAATTTTATAAATTTCTTACTCTTTGAAAATTGTTTATTTTAATAAGAAAGTTTTGAAAATTTTCTTATTTTAAAAAATTTCCAACATTTTTTTATTAAAGGAAATTTTTCAAAAAATTTTTATTTTAAAAAAATTTTTCAAAAAATTAAGAATTTTTTTATTTTCAATAAAAATATACACAATTTTTTAAAAATTTTGTAGCATAATAATAATTTTTCAAAACTTACTTATAAAAATAAGAAATTTTTAAAAAATTTTCATTTTCATAAGAATTTTTTTTTTAAATATCTAATTTTTATAAGAATTTTTAAAAATTTTCATAAATTTCTTATTTTAATAAGTAAGTTTTGAAAAATTATTATTTTGCTACGAAATTTTTTAAAAATTGTCTATATTTTTATTGAAATTTTTAAAAATTTTCTATATTTTACAGGAAATTTTCAAAATTTTTAATTTTTATGAAAAATTTTTCAAAAATGTCTTATTTTTATTGGAAATTTTTCACAATTTTTTTTATTTTATAAAAAATTTTTCAAAAATTTCTTATTTTTATATAAAATTTTTTAAAAGTTTTCTATTTTTATATAAAATTTTTCAAAAGTTTCTATTTTTTTAGGAAATTTTTCAAAAATTTCTTATTTTTATAGAAAATTTTTCAAAAGTTTTCTATTTTTATAGGAAAATTTTCAAAAGTTTCTATTTTTTAGGAGATTTTTCAAAAATTTCTTATTTTTATAGCAATTTTTTAAAAAACTTCTTATTTTTATAGGAAATTTTTTAAAAGTTTTTTATTTTTATAGGAAATATTTCCAAAACTTCTTATTTTTTACAGGAAATTTTTCAAAAATTTCTAATTTTTATAGAAAATTTTTCATATTTTTTTTTATTTTTATAGGAAATTTTACCAAAACTTCTTATTTTTATAATAAATTTTTCATAAATTTCTTATTTTTATAGGAAATTTTTCAAAATTTCATAATTTTTATAGGCAATTTTTTTGTATTTTTATAGGAAATTTTTCAAAAATTCTGTATTTTTATAGGAATTTTTTCAAAAATTTCTTATTTTTATGGGAAATTTTTCAAAAATTTTTTATTTTTATTTAAAATTTTTCAAAAATTTTTTATTTTTATTTTCTATTTTTATAGGAAACTTTTAAAAAATTTTCTATTTTTATAGGAAATTTTTCAAAAATTTTCTATTTTTATGGATAATTTTTCAAAAATTTTCTAATTTTATAGGAAATTTTTCAAATATTTTCTATTTTTATAGGAAAAATTTCAAAAATTTTCTATATTTATAGGAAATTTATAAAAAATTTTCAATTTTTATAGAAAATTTTTCAAAAATTTTCTATTTTTATAGAAAATTTTTCATAAATTTCTTATTTTTATATTAAGTTTTTTAAAACTTTCTTATTTTTATACGAAATTTTTCAAAAATTTCATATTTTTATAGGAAATTTTTCATAAATTTCTTATTTTTATATTAAGTTTTTTAAAACTTTCTTATTTTTATAGGAAATTTTTTTTAAATTTCTTACTTTTTAGGAAATTTTTCAAAAATTTCTTATTTTTATAAAAAATTTTAAAAAAATTTTCTATTTTTTTCAAAAATTATCTATATTTATAGAAATTTTTTCAAAAATTTTCTATTTTTAGTCTGTTCATATTCACTTGTATTTTAGTATATAATAACACACATAAGTATATTGTATAATATGGAAGCCTATATAACATTTTGAGTTTTTATTAAGTATTCGCCCATAGCTAAGAATAATGCGTTTGAAAAAATTATGATCAAGTATACGACACCATCTAAAAATTAAAATTGTGTTGGATGGTTATATTGTTATGGTTATTGTCTTATATTGTTCCTTAGTCTACAACAATAAAGTAGCAAAATTTTCAAATTAATCAAAATTAGTGTCGTGCTAAATAAATATAAAATACATAAACGAAAAATAAACTTTAAACAAACTTATATCAAATTTAATTGATAATTTTATAATTCGTTTATGAAATAGGGGGTAAATATTTTTCCTTGATTAGAATATAATATTGTATTTATAATAGGTAATTTTCTAATGAAACATCATAAGATAGTGCCAAGCTACGAATCGGTGAAGAAGTTGTTCTAATAATCCAGCAATTAGACTCAGTCTAATGTCTTGGATCAACCCTGAGGATATGACATGTGCAAAGTTTGCCCTACTGTCACATTTGTGCTCTTACGTTCTTGCCTGTGTGCTATCAAAAATCTAATAGGAATTTGGTTTTGCTTATTTGCTTATTTATTTTTTCCAATTCATTAATTTTACATGTTTTTCTTAAAACTAATTCTTATAAGTATTTCTTCCTTACATACTATATTGTATTTAACAAGGACTTATCAACTAAATTTTTTATTTGTTACAGCATTGCTGTTAAACTACACTCTTTTTTTTAATTGTATATATTTTACATTCATTTTTTTTTATTTTCCTTAAAAATTAGGTAAAAAAGGAGGCTTACTTAAAAATAACTTATAACTACTTGACTTAAAACTAATATGTACAAAGGATAGGATATGAAGATAGAATTATATTTACAAAAGATTTGGTCTGAGACCTATTGTGCAGTGCTGTACACAGAATTTTCTATGTTAAAAGTGTTAAGCCGCCTATGATAAAATAGGAGGCTTGCACCATTGTAGAGGAGACCGGCATCTTTTAGCGTCAAAAGATCTACCGGGGACATATATTTGGACATTTGGACGGCTTCAATATCGCCCGAGCTTTCAAAGCATTCCTGAATAAGTCCGTTCTCTAACGAACGGGCTTTTTCCAGAAATGCAATTCCAGTTCTGACCATGAAGGAATCTATTCTTTCAAAATCTATCGCCGCATAAACCGACCTGTTGGATGGTCTACGGTAGATGCCATCAGGTCCGAGACGGTGCCTCAAACCCAGACATGCCACCAGTATTCTCCTTTCCCATACCCTAAGCCTTTCCATCTGGGCAGACGATAGTCTGGACCAGACTGGGAAGGCGTAGGATATGATTGGCCGGATTACTTGGCGATAGAGTAGTAACCCCACTTTTTTATCAAGACCTCTCTGATGTCCCAATATCGATCGATATGTGGCGTATGTACGCTTTGATCGCTCTAAGACCTGATCAATGTGCCGGTATAATTCAAAATTCTCGTGGAAAATTACACCGAGATATTTGATTCTATCCGACACACTGATCAGCTCATTGCCTATCATGAGGGACGGTATAAAGCCTCTACTGTTCGGGTAGAGGTGCTTTCTACGTCCCTTTATGATAACCGCTTCTGTCTTACTCATGTTAATTGTGAGATGCCATTTTCGAAGATATGGTTCAAGAACACCAAGGTATTCATTGAGCCGTCCGTTAATGTTACGAGCGCGAGGACCCGTAAATGCGATAAGAATATCATCCGCATACATTAAAAGTAGGTTACCGTCAGGTGGCTTAGGAATGTCACATACAAGGACATTGTATAACACTGGCCCCAAAAGTGATCCTTGAGGAACCCCAGCAGCTACAAACATTTCGTTAGATTCTTTTTCACCAACCTTTACCCTAAAGGTCCGGTTACTCAAAAAACTTGATACCATTCTGCACAAATTCCTGTCGAAAGATAGATTCATCATCTTGTAGATGATGCCGTCTTGCCATGCGGTATCGAAGGCCTTGGAAAAGTCAAGGCTAACAACAATTGTCGGATATCTCCTGTTAAGGCCCCTAGCAACAAAGTCAGAAAAAACCGTCAAAGCATGAGTCGTAGAATGTCCACTTTTAAAACCAAACTGAGAGTCAATGAGAATGCCTCCATCTGCTATTTTGTCTTTTAACTTTGCAAGTAAAAAATGCTCAAAAAGCTTGCCAAATGGAGAGAGGAGAGAAATTGGTCTATAATTTCCCTTCTCTCTTGGGTCACATTTCGGTTTCAAAATGGGGACTACCAGAGCTTTTTTCCAAGCGGTGGGAAAGTACCCAATATTAAGGCAGTGATTGTAAAGCACTGCCAGGAACTTCCAGGTATCGCTCCGAGTTTTTTTCAGAACGATATCTGGAATGCCGTCCACACCACATGATTTTTTGTTCGCTCTTTTTTTAAGGGCGTCCCCTATCATTTCCGCTCGTAAAAACCCATTCTCATTTGGTAGGCTACCATCAGCCTTCAGCGTATTGCTGAAAGATACTAAGGGTGCGGTATTATGAAAGATAGAGACATTCTCACTGACTGTAGCTGAGAAGGCGTCCCCATCTGGTAAACGTTCTCCTCGATGTATGTTCGAGAAGTGTTCAGCCAGTAGGTCAGCCTTCTCCACCTCGTCTGATATAAGTGAACCATTCGTGTCAGTCAGGTCATGCATGTCTTTGCGTCTGCTCAAACCAGCAGCGGCTTTTACAGTCTTAAAGGTCCTTTCGTTGACTTTGATGTTGCTTAGGAATTCAGACCAACGATTGCGCTCCAATACAGCAATGGCTCCCTGAATTATCCTGTCCAAGTTTTTAATGTCAGCTTTTAATGTCAAGCATCGGATTGGGTCTTCGCATCGACGTACGAGCCGCCGAAGTCGTTTCTTTTCCGCAATAAACCTTAAAATATTGGGAGGTAATTTTAAAAGTCCTTTTTTCTTGGGGACGATCTTTGGGATTGAGAAATCCATGGCCTTCTTAAAGGCGAGTGTCATTGATTGAACACAGGCATCGATCTCGCCCACGCCAATATTGGAATTCACTGGAAGAGCACAACCATTGAGTTCCCTATTTAGCGTCGCATTAAATCGGTCCCTGTTCATTCTACCAAAGTCGTAGATAGTTGGACGCACTCGACCAAGACAGTCCCCAATACTAAGTACGAATTCAACGGCTCGATGGTCAGATTCGTAGTCCAGTGTCCGAAGTCCGTTAGCTGTCAGTAGCGGCGTCAGGTCTGCGGAAGTCATCATGACGTCAATGTATGAGGAAGTTGTCGGAGTAATCCTCGTAGGGCCATCAGTCGGGTGAATCTCTAAATTTGGATTTGCCAACAGAAAGCCATGGAGGTTTCGACCGCTTGTGTCAGTAACAGAGTCACCCCATGAAGGATGTCTCGCATTTAAGTCTGCTCCTATGATTGTGCTTCCATTGTTAGCAAGATCCAAGATTTTTGCAAGATCTCCGACCGATAAGGCCCCTTGAGGTCTCCGATATAATGAAACTACAGTAAGCGATCCTCCATTCACCCGGTGAATACGAACCGCCGTGGCTTCAATACTTCCTACATCAAGGATGATACTTTCACATGAGAGGCTGTCTTTTATCAAGACAGCCGTCCCACCCCCTTGACCATTTTGTCTGTTCTGTCTAAATGTACGATAACCTTCTAAGTCTAGTTTATGTCGAAAATTTAGCTTATGTTCCGCTATAAGCAGAACATCAGGCTTGTGTCTATCTAGAAATAATCTTAAAAAGTGTCTCTTATGTCTTGAGACAATTGAGTTTACATTTATAAATATGGTTTTTATTTGTCTAGCCATCGTGTCTGAGTGTCATTAGTAATCCAAGCATTGCTTGGAATTTACTGTCGTCGTTATTAAGGTTAGCGTATTCACGCGCAAAACCCCCAATTTTGTTGAAGCAGCTTAAAAGACCGCCACCAAAAAATCGTTTGCAGTCAATATCTAACATTTGGAATTGTGCCATGGCGTCTTTTAACGAAATGTTTTTAGAAGCCTGTTGTGTTTTTGGTGGAGAGGAAGCCGCAGCAGCTGCAGTAGCGTACGATACGCCATTCCTAACTCCACTACTAACAAAAGTACGCGGGTTCGGAGTTTGAACCTGTGTAGCTCTTTTGGCATTTATTTTATTAGCCAGCTGTATCCTACGGGGACACTCCTTGGAGCTGGCCACATGTCCCTCCACATTACAGTTAGCACACCTAACTGGTAAGCCCACTTTTCTAGTCACCGTACCCGTGAGTGGGTCGGTAACTAACGTTTCTGCTATGTTATCCCCTTTGGCAGGAATATCACATTTACCCGGTCCGTGCGATGCTCCGCACTTCACACAACGAAAAGGCATCTCGCAATTAGCAGAGATATGGCCAAAGCGTTGGCAATTGAAGCATTGTGTAATAGCCCCTCGTTTGAATTTCCTCATGCTGACACGGCAGCGGAGGATGTAACGCACTTGAAGAAAGGCGTTAATGTCTGACTCTCGAGAGAGTCTTAGCAGCCACTTGTCCCCTCCCAATTGAGTGAGGCCAAGAATATCTAGCTTGATATTGATGCCGTCCAAATGGTCCCTAATATCTTCAACGGTATAGGTCCCCGATAAACCCCCGATCACCAAAGAAAGAGGTCGTTGCCCTTTTGGTGTATACGTGTAATAGTTTACACGTTGGGCCTTGAGTAAAGTTTTAACTTTCTCGAAATCAATAATAGTGCAAACCCCTATGTTTGTGGCATTTCTGCCCATAATTTTAAGCGTGTAGTTTTTGTGTCCTAAACCCTTATCAATAATGTTAGTCATTTGCTTAATATTTATATTATAGCATGTAATAACTGGAATATGTTTAGACTTACTTAATTTACCATTAGTCTGTTGAGTTTGATGAACACCGGTTACAGCAGCAGCAGTTTCGTCAATCATGTCAATATTTGCACTAGCACCATCGTCAGCCCCTTCGGCTTGATCACGGGCAGCACCATGTTGGAGGGTTTTTGGAATGGCCCCTTTGCTTCCTTCTGTTATATTTTTGCCAGCTACGGCTTTAGCCTGGCTTTTATTATTATTTTTAGATTTACTGGAAGATTTTTTCTTCTTCTGCTTTTCGGATTTTGGGATATGTTCTTCCAGAACCATATCCTCTTCGCTTCCATACTCCTCGGCTGAGAGCTGGGAGTTTTGTTCCATAAGAGTATCAAGACTTCTCTGAAGGTTGATATTTTTCTCAATTAGCATTTGGAATTTCTGGCTTAAATCTTCGTAAGCCTTGTCACGTTCAATTATTGTTAGGCGAAGTTCCGCAATTTCATCGACCCTAAGTCGTTTGTGCGGATTCGCGTCATCAGTCATCTTAGTTTTTTTATTTTTTGGGGATTATATCCCCTTATTAATTACTAAATCTCACTTTAATAAAATTTGTTTGTTTTTTTTTTTAGAAATACTGCACTTAAAATTGTTTTTTTTTTCACAGCACCACTTTGAATTTAAGTGACTACTATACGGGTTTGCCTTCTCACTTTAGCAAGGCACCCAAAATTGTTTTTATTTTAATAAACAGTGACTACGATTTCTTCTCAAAAATATGAGGTACTAAAAATTATTTTGTAGTGACTACTACTTGGCAGTCGCTTCACAGTTTTTGATTTAAATAACACTTTAATTTATAATTTTTGGGGTTAAATTTTTGGTTCAAATGTTTTTTTAAAAACAGTATCTTTAGTGTCTTTTTCACTATATTCCCCGTTCATATATTATTTTGGCTTTTGCCGGCCTTTTTGGTTGATTTTCCACTAGCCTTATTAGGCATTTTTCACTTTTAAACTTTTTTATTGTTAACACTTCACAAGCACTGTTCACTCGATGATCGATGATGTTCGTTCGTTGTCTTGAAATAATAATAGGAATTTGGAACATTGTTCTCATTTTTATAGGAAATTTTTCAAAAATATCTTACTTTTATATAATATTTAAAGGCAAATTTTATAAATTTCTTATTCTTTGAAAATTGTTTATTTTCATAAGAAAGTTTTGAAAAATTTGTTATTTTTATATTTTTCCAAAAATTTTTTTTAAAGGAAATTTTTCAAAAAATTCTTATTTTAAAAAATTTTTCAAAAAATTAAGAATTTTTTTATTTTCAATAATAATATTTTTTCAAAAAACATAATAATAATTTTTCAAAACTTACTTATAAAAATAAGACATTTTTAAAAAATTTTTTATTTTCATAAGACATTAAAAAAGTCCAATTTTTATCAGAATTTTTTAAAATTTTCAAAAATTTCATATTTTTATAAGTAAGTTTTGAAAAATTATTATTTTGCTACGAAATTTTTTAAAAATTGTCTATATTTTTATTGAAATTTTTAAAAATTTTCTATATTTTACAAGAAATTTTCAAAATTTTTAATTTTTATGAAAAATTTTTCAAAAATATCTTATTTTTATTGGAAATTTTTCACAATTTTTTTTATTTTATAAAAAATTTTTCAAAAATTTCTTATTTTTGTATAAAATTTTTTAAAAGTTTTCTATTTTTATATAAAATTTTTCAAAAGTTTCTATTTTTTTTAGGAAATTTTTCAAAAATTTCTTATTTTTATAGAAAAATTTTCAAAAGTTTTCTATTTTTATAGGAAAATTTTCAAAAGTTTCTATTTTTTTTAGGAAATTTTTCAAAAATTTCTTATTTTTATAGCAATTTTTTAAAAAACTTCTTATTTTTATAGGAAATTTTTTAAAAGTTTTTTATTTTTATAGGAAATATTTCCAAAACTTCTTATTTTTTACAGGAAATTTTTCAAAAATTTCTAATTTTTATAGAAAATTTTTCATATTTTTTTATTTTTATATTAAATTTTACCAAAATTTCTTATTTTTATACTAAATTTTTCATAAATTTCTTATTTTTATAGGAAATTTTTCAAAATTTCATAATTTTTATAGGCAATTTTTTTATTTTTATAGGAAATTTTTCAAAAATTTTGTATTTTTATAGGAATTTTTTCAAAAATTTCTTATTTTTATGGGAAATTTTTCAAAAATTTTTTATTTTTATTTGAAATTTTTCAAAAATTGTTTATTTTTATAGGAAGTTTTTTAAAAATTTCTTACCTTCATCAAAAATATTTCAAAAATTTCTTATTTTTATAGGAAATTTTTCATAAATATCTTATTTTTATAGGAAGTTTTTTAAAACTTTCTTATTTTTATACGAAATTTTTCAAAAGTTTCTAATTTTTATAGGAAATTTTTCAAAAATTTCTTATTTTTACAGGAAATTTTTCAAAAATTTCTTATTTTTATAGGAAATTTTTAAAAAATTTCCTATTTTTATAGGAAATTTTTCAAAATTTTTCTATTTAAATAAGAAATTTTTCAAAAATTTTCATTTCTATAGGAAATTTTTCAAAAATTTTCTATTTTTATAGGAAACTTTTAAAAAATTTTCTATTTTTATAGGAAATTTTTCAAAAATTTTCTATTTGTATAGATAATTTTTTAAAAATTTTCTATTTTTATAGGAAATTTTTCAAATATTTTCTATTTTTATAGGAAAATTTTCTATATATATAGGAAATTTTAAAAAAATTTTCAATTTTTTTAGAAAATTTTTCAAAAATTTTCTATTTTTATAGAAAATTTTTCAAAAATTTTCAATTTTTATAGAAAATTTTTCAAAAATTTTCTATTTTTATAGAAAAATTTTTCAAAAATTTCATATTTTTAAAGGAAATTTTTCATAAATTTCTTATTTTTATATTAAGTTTTTCAAAACTTTCTTATTTTTATAGGAAATTTTTTAAAAATTTCTTACTTTTTAGGAAATTTTTCAAAAATTTCTTATTTTTATACAAAATTTTTAAAAAATTTTCTATTTTTATATGCAATTTTTCAAAAATTTTCTATTTTTATAGAAATTTTTTCAAAAATTTTCTATTTTTAGGGAAATTTTTCAAAAATTTCTTATTTTTATGGGAAATTTTTCACAAATTTCTTATTTTTATACGAAGTTTTTTAAAACTTTCTTATTTTTATAGGAAATTTTTAAAAAATTTCTAATTTTGATAGGAAATTTTTCATAAATTTCTTATTTTATAGGAAGTTTTTTAAAAATTTCTTAGTTTTATAGAAAATATTTAAAAAATTTCTTATTTTTAAAGGAAATTGTTCAAAATTTTTTTATTTTCATAGAAAATTTTTCAAAAATTTCTTATTTTTATGGGAAATTTTTCAAAAATTTCTTATTTTCATAGGAAATTTTTCAAAAATTTCTTATTCTTATAGAAAATTTTTCAAAAATTTCTTATTTTTATAGGAAGTTTTTTAAAACTTTCTTATTTTTATAGGAAATTTTTCAATTTTTTTTATTTTTATAGGAAATTTTTAAAAAATTTCCTATTTTTATAGGAAATTTTTCAAAATTTTTCTATTTAAATAAGAAATTTTTCAAAAATTTTCATTTCTATAGGAAATTTTTCAAAAATTTTCTATTTTTATAGGAAACTTTTAAAAAATTTTCTATTTTTATAGGAAATTTTTCAAAAATTTTCTATTTGTATAGATAATTTTTTAAAAATTTTCTATTTTTATAGGAAATTTTTCAAATATTTTCTATTTTTATAGGAAAATTTTCTATATATATAGGAAATTTTAAAAAAATTTTCAATTTTTTTAGAAAATTTTTCAAAAATTTTCTATTTTTATAGAAAATTTTTCAAAAATTTTCAATTTTTATAGAAAATTTTTCAAAAATTTTCTATTTTTATAGAAAAATTTTTCAAAAATTTCATATTTTTAAAGGAAATTTTTCATAAATTTCTTATTTTTATATTAAGTTTTTCAAAACTTTCTTATTTTTATAGGAAATTTTTTAAAAATTTCTTACTTTTTAGGAAATTTTTCAAAAATTTCTTATTTTTATACAAAATTTTTAAAAAATTTTCTATTTT
This sequence comes from Stomorhina lunata, assembly GCA_933228675.1. Classification (NCBI taxonomy): domain Eukaryota; kingdom Metazoa; phylum Arthropoda; class Insecta; order Diptera; family Rhiniidae; genus Stomorhina; species Stomorhina lunata. The sequence goes on from OW121744.1 coordinate 47,174,517, forward strand.
TATATGCAATTTTTCAAAAATTTTCTATTTTTATAGAAATTTTTTCAAAAATTTTCTATTTTTAGGGAAATTTTTCAAAAATTTCTTATTTTTATGGGAAATTTTTCACAAATTTCTTATTTTTATACGAAGTTTTTTAAAACTTTCTTATTTTTATAGGAAATTTTTAAAAAATTTCTAATTTTGATAGGAAATTTTTCATAAATTTCTTATTTTATAGGAAGTTTTTTAAAAATTTCTTAGTTTTATAGAAAATATTTAAAAAATTTCTTATTTTTAAAGGAAATTGTTCAAAATTTTTTTATTTTCATAGAAAATTTTTCAAAAATTTCTTATTTTTATGGGAAATTTTTCAAAAATTTCTTATTTTCATAGGAAATTTTTCAAAAATTTCTTATTCTTATAGAAAATTTTTCAAAAATTTCTTATTTTTATAGGAAGTTTTTTAAAACTTTCTTATTTTTATAGGAAATTTTTCAATTTTTTTTATTTTTATAGGAAATTTTTAAAAAATTTCTTATTTGGATAGGAAATTTTTCAAAATTTTTTTATTTTTATGGGAAATTTTTCAAAAATTTCTTATTTTTATGGGAAATTTTTAAAAAATTTCTTATTTTTATGGGAAATTTTTCAAAAATTTCTTATTTTTTTGGGAAATTCTTCACAAATTTCTTATTTTTATACGAAGTTTTTTCAATTTGTAAAAATTTTCTAATTTTGATAGGAAATTTTTCGTAAATTTCTTATTTTATAGGAAGTTTTTTAAAAATTTCTTAGTTTTGTAGAAAATTTTTAAAAAGTTTCTTATTTTTATAGGAAATTTTTCAAAATTTTTTTATTTTTATAGGAAATTTTTCAAAAATTTCTTAGTTTTATAGGAAATTTTTCAAAAATTTCTTATTTTCATAGGAAATTTTTCAAAAATTTCTTATTGTTATAGAAAATTTTTCAAAAATTTTTTTATTTTTATAGGAAGTTTTTAAAAACTTTCTTATTTTTATAGGATAATTTTCAACATTTTTTTATTTTTATAGGAAATTTTTAAAAAATTTCTTATTTGGATAGGAAATTTTTAAAAAATTTCTTATTTTTATAGGAAATTTTTCAAAATTTTTTATTTTTATAGCAAATTTTTCTAAAGTTTCTTACTTTTATAGCAAATTTTTCAAAAGTTTATTATTTTTATATAAAATTTTTCATTTTAATAAGAAATGTTTAAAAAATATCTTATTTCTAAAACAAATTTTTAAAAAAATTTCTTATTTTTATTGCAAACTTTTCAAAATATTCTTATTTTTATAGTAAATTTTTCGGAAATTTCTTTTTCTTATAGGAAATTTTTCGAAAATTTATTTTTTTTACAGGAAATTTTTCATAAATTTCTTATTTTTATAGGAAATTGCGACCAGGAATTTGATCAGAATCCTACATAGATATTTAGCATTCCCCGGCAGGCAGATGGACCGATGCGATTTTTTAAATCGACTTCGTTTATCGACTTAAATTTGGATGTTAATATTTCTGTGCAATTTATAGATAATATATACTATGTCTTACACCTATGGCGGCAAAGGTTATAATATCTTGTTCTTTTGTACAGAAACTTATGTCTTGGAATAATACCTACTTAGTTTTTTGTATATCTTGCAGCAAATTTATATAAGTTTATAAATGTCTATACCGGAAATAAATCACATTTACATACGAGTACAAATACATGTTCCTGAATACTCATATCACACATAAGAAATCTTCATATGTGTTTAATTATAAATGTACTTTATATATTTTTTTCAATATCCTCATGTAGTTAATTTTATTTTCTATGACAATTTTATTGCTTTGTAGCCCCAAGGAATTTTGTGATTTGTTTAAATAATTTCTTCGTTATCGGGGATAATTTATGACTTTCTCATTAGTTTAGTTTGGAAAGAAATATTGTGATTTTTATGAAGTAGAATATTTAAGATAAAATATTTAAAAAAGAAAATTTAATAAATATTAAAACAGTTGGGCTGAAAAGTTTTATTCTAATATTAAAAAACATCTCTTTTATAACTGTTATTGAAGTCATAACATTTGTTGATATTTTAATAGTTTTCCGTGTCAGTGATTACCTCTTTATTGGAAATAATTGGCCTCTGAGGTAAGCATTTTAACCCTCTTGATGAAGTTACATACCATTCTGACATACAAAAAGTACCAAAAAACAGTTTTGATTGGAATTATAAGGTCTGTTTCTTTACTTTCTGGGTGAGTTCCTGCAAATGAGAGTAATTTAGAAGTTACTCTCCCAAATAGCAAAACTAACATAGAAGTACGGGAACACAAAACATCTAAATTTAAGTCCACAATTGATCTAACTTGAAAAATATCCAATGAAATGTTTTTAAACCCGTTAAAAACATTTCAGTTCTTCTGTATTTTATTTTTTATAACAATTTTTCAGAATATTTGTTTGTTTTTTATTCATAAATATTTTTTTGAAAATTTTTAAATGTTTGCCAGGAAAAATTCTTCTGGCAAAAACATGTAAATTATTGTAAGGAGAAAATTTTAGAATTTTTTCAAATTCGTTCTCAATTACAGTTTTTTTTTAGTACAGGAACACTTTATTGTAATTTCTGATTAAAACTTGTACAATATTGTACAGTATTGGGAGTTCTGGAACACAGCTATAATGTTATTATTAAAATACATAAAAAAGATCATTTGAAGCCATTATAAACCATAGACTTAATTACTAAAATTTGATTTTTTTTGTAACAAATTCCCTAACTCTATTAAAACCTACTTAAAGGTAAGATGTTCTTTTGTTTTAATTACATTTGCTTTTAATATGATTTATTGAGGTCTTAAGTACTAAAATGATGACACTTTTATTTTGTTATATTTACCCACCTTCAAACTTTTTCCAAATTGTGTAAGTATGTAGTTATGTGGGTATTGGTTATTAAGGAAAACATCAACGCATATTGTGGCCAAAAACTTGTACAGTCTTTGGTAAAACAAAATCTTTCATGTTTCTTTTTTATTGTTTGTTGGCTTAAAGAGTTCATAACTCGTTTACACGAAAACGACAGTTTGTCCTTTCTCTTACCCAGTCATCGTTAGACTCAGGTGTTTCTTTTAAACACCGTTAGGATTTGTTTTCCTTGTACAAAATATGGTTACAAGTTTCGCAGTTAATTATACCTGTAATGCCACTAACCATTTTCATTTTTTACCCTTCTTCACTAGTGAGGAGAAGGATATATTGGGTTTGTTATAATGTTTGTAACGTCTTAAAATATTGGTCTGACAGTCAACTTAAAGTAGTATGATCGATTCGGAATCACTTCCTGGATTTGATATTTTGTCCCTCAAAGTTACGAATTTTAATAAATTCATTTTTTTTTTTTTCAAAATATATTACAAAAATTATAATATTTCAAAATTAATCTTTATATGAGCGTAGCTTTCATAAAAAACATCTCAGAAGTTATCTAAATGCCCCCAATATCATAAAATCTAAAAAAAATATCTGTTTGAAGCTAAAGCTTTCTCTAAATCGAATAAATAAATTACGGGACAAACGGTCTACATATAAATTCTTCTTCTCTTATCCTTGACTCCCGGTGGAGCATAGGGCCGCAACCATCCTTTTATATCGAACTCTATTGCCAGATGTTAGACTACATCATTCCATGAATAGTTTGCTGCTTGTAACTCCGCATCAATTGACCTTCTTCACGTTCTAGACACGTTCTTCAACACGACGGCTGCTTCCTTGTGGATTCCAACGAAGCGCTTGTCGAGCAATGTTTGTATTTGGCCTTCGAAGTGTGTGGCCTATCCACCGCCATTTCCGTTGACATACCTCTATAGATGAAGGGATTTGGTTTGTAGCGTTTAGTAGATCTTCATTTATTATGCGATTTGGCCACCATATATTAAGGATTTGCCGCAAGCATTTGTTTGCAAAGGTTTGTAGGCGCTTATCGATGGCATTTGTGCGTTTCCAAGTTTCGCAGCCACAATACAAGATGGACTTGACATTCCAGTTAAATGTTTGTAACTTAGTTGTTGTTAATATTTGCCGAGTTTTCCAAATAGTTCGGAGAATGCCGAATGCTGATTTTGCTTTATTAATACGCGATTCAATATCCTCGTCGCCTTTTGTAGATACCAAACTACCAAGATAATTAAAGGCACCTACACATCCAATAACCTCGTTATCCACATTGATGTGTGGCGACAGGTTTGTGCCATAGCCTCCAGGCATAATCTTTGTCTTGGAGATATTGATTTCCAGCCCAGCTGCCCAAGATTCAATAGTAATAGCGCTAGTGTTTTCTTGAAGGTGACTTGGGCTTTGGCTTAGAAGACATACGTCATCGGCGTATTCCAAGTCCTCGAGTTGTTTAAAGGGTGTCCATTGGATACCACGTCTACCATTCAGTGCCGTGAGCATTATATTGTCGATGACAAGGATAAAAAGTATGGGTGATAAGATACATCCTTATCTTACTCCAGTAGTAACTTCGAACGGATTAGACAATTTACCTTTATGTAGAACCCGGCATTTAAAGTACACGTACATTGCCCGAATTAAGTTCAGAATTTTCGTAGGCATGTTACGGTTTTCTAAAATTCTCCATAGATAGCTCCTGTTGACACTGTCGAAGGCCTTCATAAAGTCGTTAAACGCTAGGTAAATGGGGGTGCGGAATTCATTACATTGCTCCAGTACTATTCTTACTGTGTTGATTAGATCAACACAAGATCTATTCTCTCGGAAGCCAAACTGATTTTCGCGTAGTGTTTTAGAAGACATTCTATTCAAAATTACTCGACTTAGTATTTTGCTCGGTATTGGAAGAAGTGTTATTCCTCTGTAGTTATTGTAGTCTTTGGAGTCACCCTTTTTTGGTATTTTGACTGGTATAAATTCATTCCAGGAGGTTGGCAGAGCTTCTTCTTCCCATATTTTACGCACAAATGGGTGCCACAGTCTCGCCGATAGTTCAATGTCACATAAAAGCATCTCCGTTGAGATATTGTCATTGCCCGGGGCCTTGTTGCGCTTAAGGCTTTTAATTGCATTCTTCTTCACTTGTTTTGTTGGTGGGCTGTCTGAAATTCCATTGAATAAACACTCATGGTTGGTTTCGTTTTGCACTTCCGTCTGTGCTTCTAATCCAAAGGGATTGTTTAATGTTGACTGGAAGTGTTCCATCCATCGTATTAATTGTTCATCCGGGGTTGAGAGAAGTGTACCACATATAACTTAACTGAAAATTAATTGAATATTGTTAATATCGAAACAAAAACTAGCATAGACAGGCTCTATTTCAGTAAAGTGTCTTCTAAGCGGGACTTTTAAACTTTGAAAGTTAATATAGATTAAAAAATCCTAAAAAAAAGTTCTTGTATGGTGTAGATTTTAGGTTGATGGCGGCTCTTTGGTCTGAATTGTATGATCTAACCTTATCTGGTTAAAATTGTATGCTGAGAAGTTACAAACCACTGCTGTCCTCAAGGTCAACATAACCAATGCGACCAATAATATTTAGCCTAATGTCTTCGCGAAATTTTATTATTCGGATGAGCTTCACACGGAGAGCAGTGGCAGGAATTTTAATTTAATGTCAATAATATGTCACATATACTCGACTGTTATTAAATTTAAAGATAAGAAGAGTTTAATGCGAGATCCTATAGTCATTAAGGAAAGTTATAAAAGTATGAAAACAAACGCTTCACATTTATTTCTGTGATGTAGGGTTTCATATGGTATTTGTTGACCGATTATAATACATTTTAACAAGTTTTTCTTTAACAAAGTCTCTATCTTTTTAAGAAAAATTATAGGGTTTTGCTGGCGTTTTAAGTTTTTTTTGAGATTCATAAGCGACATAATTTTGTAAACTGAAAATTTTGTTTAGAATTTGTATATACCCGTTTCAAATTTGGCAAGTTAATAGTATACGTAATAGGGAACCCCTAGTGCAATATACATATGTATCTACTTTTATTTACATACCATACTTCTATACAAATTGTTTAAAACTTAGATTTCGTAGGAAACATATCTAGGCATTGAATGTAAATGCCTTCTATAAAACTATTATTTAAAAGCATTGCAAAGGTATTTTAAGTGATAGTTCTAATTCGAACACATGTGAGACTTTTGGATTTTTACTAAACTAAAAAATATTGTCACGAGTTTTTAAGTTATCCGCCCCATTGTGCAAAGTTCACTACTTTTAATTCTTCCCCTAGTTTTTTAGAATGTTTCTGTAGATGTTGTTGTTATTATGTTTATGTCTATAAGAAGAGCGAGATGTTTCTCTTATTTGCTGTAAAGAGTATAGAAACATTTTTCTCTTATCTACATTCTCTCTCTGTTACTGTTTATTTCAGATCAGCGCTGCCAGATTTGGGGTTTTGGCCCCAAAGTTGGGAATATTCAAGCTTCAAAAAGGCGAACAATTTTGGTTTAGGGCTTGGGGATTTTGTTGGGGATTCGCTCAAATTTGTTGGTGATTTTTTGGGGAAATTTTAACTTGTGAATTTAAAACATTATATTTTATTAATAAACATAATTTTCCAAATTAGAAAACCATATTCGAAAAATAACGGCAAACTTAATTAAATTTTGGCCAAAAGTTTATAAATTTCAAGATTCTGACGGTACATATCACTATAAAGAACTTGGTCAAGCAGTTTTGAATATGTTAGCGGTTCCTACATGCAATACCTGTGTAGACCAAGTATTTTCTGTTACGAATTTAACAAATAAAATTTCGTTTTTTACTATATTGGAATCTTTAATAACAATAAATTTGATCTTATAAATTGATTTCAATTGATTGATTTCAAATAAATAAATTTCATCAAATTATCTTTAGTTTGATTACAAGGTTTACATGGGGGTCCAGCCAGACAGACGGACGGACATCGCTAAATCGACTCAGAAAGTGATTCTAAGCCTATTGGTATACTAAAAGGTGGGTCTAAGACAAATATTTCCATGCGTTACATACATCAGCACAAAGTTATAATACCCTTTCCACCTATGGTGGTGAAGGGTATAAAAATCATCCATAGCTGATATTTTTATCAAAATAATCAGTTGATATTATTAATATTCCAAAATGTGTGATAATAGAAGGCAATGCATTACACGGTAATGAATACCAATGTTATTTGAATACCAACGTATTTTCAATACTTTAAACAATAAAAATACTAAAATGTTTAAAATAATGTTATATTCTAAAAAATTATTACTGAAATGGAGGAATTTTGGGTATTTAATTGTCCCCGCACCGGAAAAATAAAAGGATAAAAAATATTAATTCATTTTTAAAAATAGTAGGCCAAGAGAGATATGTGCAAAAATTTTCATTAAGCTACCATAACTCCTTTTACTATGGAGACCGTTCACTGTGTGCCGCTTCAAATTTGACAAATCAAAAAACAGCTGATTGTCGCTGTTTTTTGCTAAAGTCGAAATTACCCAGTTTACGCACTTTGAAGGTCAGTTTAATTATGTATCGATCGATTTTTTATGAAAGAATAGAATAGAATTTAAAATATCTCAAATGTGTGAAAATCGTTGGCACTAATAACACCATTTATACCTAGTCTTTTAGAAGGCTTGAGTTCTCAACTTTTCGCCTCTTCATAGCTTTTCTTAACATTTGCTTGTGTAACTGCGAATGTGCGTTTTTTATGTGGTCTTAAGAAAATAATGTAAACTTCAAATTTTATATGTGAAGGTATTAAAGAAAATGTTTTTGCAACATGTGGTCTCTTCGTAAGTTTTGTTTAGAAAAGTTCTAAAAATGTTCTAAGAACGACAATGTATTTATGTAAGTATGTACAGGGTGGCCCAGAAAGACCGAAGTGGTGTGAATTGCTTATAACTTTTTATTTAAGAGATATTTTTTTAATTTTTTTTTTTTAAATACATTAAATTTATGGGGAATATTTTTGGATTAGTTATTAAAAATGATATCCCGCAAGTGGTGGCCATATTCTGCTTCGCACAAATGTGCTCTTTCCAACACATTTTCCATGACCTTTCGCAAAACTTCCGGTGGTATGTTGTTAATTTCTTCTCGAATATTGGTTTTTAACTCCTTAATAGTCCTAGGCTTATTAACATAAACTTTTCCTTTTAAATAGCCCCAAAGAAAACAGTCTGGAGCGGTTAAATCCGGGGACCGCGGAGGCCAATTAAAATTGCTGTTACGAAATATTATTCTTTCACCAAAGATGTCGCGTAAAAGAGTCATTGTGGCCCTCGCAGTGTGCGCTGTGGCTCCATCCTGTTGGAACCATATTTGCGGATGGTTTTCCACGGCTGGCCTTACAAAATTTTGCAACATGGCCCGATATCGATCACCATTGACGGAAATGGCGACACCTTGTTCATTTTCAAAAAAAATGGGCCAATGATCCTTTCTGAAGAAACACCGCACCAAACGGTACACTTAACTGGGTGCAATTGTCGTTGATGAAGTACTCTCGGGTTTTCCGTAGCCCATATCCTACAGTTTTGCTTGTTAACGAACCCATTTAATTGAAAATGGGCTTCGTCACTCATTATTAAGTTATGAATAAAATTTGGATTCTCTTGTGCTTTTTGCTGGAAATAAATTGCATAGTCAAGTCGTTGCTGGTAATCTGTTGGTTTCAATTCTTGGACAAGTTGAATTTTGTATGGTAACAATCTACATAAAAATTAAAACCGACATTTGGTTTATCACCTTAAAATTAATTTTGATAGTTTTTATGTAACGATGTCGAGTTTTTGAGCTTTTTTTTGAACAGCCGTGGTATAGCGGGCTAGTCATCCGCCTAGCATGCCTGAGGTCCCAAGTTCGATCCCCGGCCAGACCCACTTGAAAAAAATAAATTTTCAAAAAAGCAGCGGTTCACCTCATAACTCAGCTAGCCACTGGTTATTGAGTATTAGGCTATATTAGATTAGATTAGATTAGAGTTTTCTTTATTTTCATTTATGAAATATTTACAAAACTTGAATAAAATTTTAAAAATATAAAATAAATAAATAATAATAAAGAAAGTACGGCTTGGTTAAATAAACCGTTAGCCGGAACAATATTCTATATTCGATATAAATTTTTAAATATTAAATTCAGATATTAGCATCTTTCTATATTTTAAAGCATATTTGACAAAATTGCAAAGCCCTAGCCAATAATCTCTTTCACCGCCATTAAGTATATGAATCACATCGTCTTCTGTAAGAGTTATTCGTTGAAAATATCTCAATCTTATTTCGTTAAACATTGGACAAGAACCTATGAAGTGCACTGTCGTTTCAGGCTCTCTTAGATTGCACAGAGAGCATAATCTTGCGTTGCCTAAAGTATATCAGATCACCCCTAGCTTTCATTATATATGTGATTTGCTCCTGATTATAGGATTGATTGCAGAATGTTAAACCTTTTGTGTGATTAAGCCTTTTATATATTCGTTGCCTACTCGAAAGTGCATTTGTCAAATGATCTTGATACTTGCTAATTTTCATATTATCTACCAATGTAACGCAAGACTCATTCCAAGTTTGTTTGTTTTGACGCAACCCGTCGGGGTTTATATTGTATTGTTGCAATTTATTTACGAAATCATTGTGCCACGATATGTTTTTCTCTGTAATTATTTTAGATAGTTTATGGGGGAGCCTGTTTTCTTCATAGTCGAACAACGTTTTTGATACATACTTTAAATGCAAGCTATATGTATAAATGTGACCTTCTTCTTGTGATGTTTCCAGAGCTATGATATAATTTGGAGTGTTTTCCGGAAGTTTTAAAATGCGCTTCGTGAAAAACCTTTGAAATTTATCGATTTGGTCAAACTCTATGTATCCCCAAACCTGTGCCCCATAGGATTGTATGGCTCTACAGACCGCTAGAAACAAGTTTCATTTTGCCTTCAAAGGGACATCCTTACGGCCAACGAAATTTTTCCAAGTAGAATTTATGCTTGCTTTTGCTGCTTTATTTTTTGTCCATACGTGCTTTGCGAATGACATTGTCGGGGTTAAATAAATGCCTAAATATTTATACTCAGTTACAATTTTAACTGCTTCTCCCTTAAACGTCCATTTTTCTTTTAAACTTCTTCTACCGCCTTTTTGAAATATCATGATCTCTGACTTAGCCATATTAACTTCCATTCCCCAGAGCGAGCAATATTCCTCCAACTTAAAAATCATTTTTTGTAGTACTTCGATATCCTCTGCTATCATAACAATATCATCTGCATACATTAAAACTCGTACATTAATGTCATTTACAAACAAACCTCCACCCAAACATTCGTGCAGATCATTTAAATAGAGCGCAAATAACATAGGGGACATTAGGCACCCTTGCTTGACTCCTGTTTTTGTTTCAAAAAACTCAGATAATTCTTCACCTGTCCACACTGCCGACTCCGTTTTTTTATATATAGTTTGTATAAAATTTATTACTTTTGATGACATTCCAATCTGATTTAGCTTGTATATCAATAATCCTCTCGGCACTCGATCAAACGCGGTATTAGGCTATATAAAACTTCTTTAACGGCAAATGCGTTCGGAGCCGGAGTTAAAACGTAGCTCCCTTTCAATGAGTCTAAAAATAGCAAGTTTTTTTCGAGCCGCTCTAATTTATATACATACATATTGCACTTGCTCAACAAGAGGGTATTAACTCAAAATTTTAAAATTTTCAGTAGAGTCAAAAAAATATTTTATTTTACTACTACTTTCATATAAAGAAGAGGAGTAAAACTGTAGTTTTTTGGCTAAATTATAGTGAAAATGATGTCAGATTTTTACAATGGGTAGATAAGACCACTACACATCAATTTCTTCTAAAAAGTGAAAATTTAAAAATTTTGAGTTAGTACCCTCTTGTTGAACAAGTGCGATATGTATCTGCCAAAATGTTTTTTTTTAATAACAACGATATATCATTAAACTGCTTTATTTTATTGAAATCCAATTTTCTGATTTGCCTAAAGGGCCACTTTATAGGTTTGCAAAAAAAAAAAACAAAATCTCTGCAATTGATTTGAACTTTAAACTCCCATTTACTACTAATTGAATTAAATATCAACAGCAATCACACAGTTCACATCGTAGTCCTCATCATTATCACCAACATTATTAAGAGAGCAGCAATTTCAACAACAATAAAAAAATGTGTACATACATATGTTTTATCTAAGTACCGGCATCTAAGTCGAATATTTTATACCCTTCTTACATACAAATTTAATTTTCACTCTCATTTCACGACACAGGAAAGCTTTGAAATATAAAAAATTGTTAATGATAAAAGGGCCAATGTCGACATTGGCACTTTTAGCACTAACAATTGAAGATGACATTGGCCCTTAAATTTTTTATGAATCTGTTCTGGAATGAACTAAAGATTGGCTTTTAAAACAAAATAAAAGAGAGTAGAAAGAGGAACCTAATGCAACAACTAACTTAACCAAAAACTGACATTGGCCCTTTTAGCACCAAGCCACAGAAATATAATCATGTATTAAAGAACAAGGAAGAACAATAACAAGAACGTGAAATAACAGGCCATACACTAAAATATGAGACTAGTTATACATAAAATGGATTAACCTTATCAAAAGTTATAAGCATATAAATGCGAATATTTTGAAAAAAATCTTGAAAACAATGTAAATTTGGTTAGCTATAAATTTTGAAGAACTTTAATAATTGTCTGAACTAGGGGAATGTATGTACAAAATTTCATCGAAATCGGAGATAAAAATCAAATAGAAAATATACTGAAATTATATCTTATTTAACAGTTATTGATAATGTGATGTACACCTGTACCTCGGTTTACGTGGTACTCTGCTTATGCGAATTTCAATTTACGCGATTTGAAAATAAAAAAAAAATTCGTATTTGAGTAAAATCAAAACCACGTACTACACCACACCATCTCCAATTTTGATGAAATTTTCGGTATACAAATTTTTGTAGAGAATTTTCGGTATAAAAATTTGTATAGAAAATTTTTGGTATAAACATTTTTATAGAAAATTTTCGCTATATAAATATTTATAGAAAATTTTCGGCTTAAACATTTTTACAGAAAATTTTTGATATAAAAATTTTTATAGAAAATTTTTGGTAAAAAAATTTTCATAGAAAATATTAAAATTTTTTAATAGAAAATATTTGGCAGAAACATTATTTATAGAAAATTTTTGGTATAATTTTTTTTAGAAAATTTTCCTTATGAAAATTTTCTTTTTATCGAAAATTAACTTTTTAAAATTTTTTTATAGAAAATTTTCGGTACAAAAATTTATTATAGAAAATTTTTGGTATACAAATTTTTTATAGAAAATTTTCGTTACAAAAATTTTTTATAAGAAATTTTCGGTATAAAATTTGTTTTCTTTAGAAATTTTCGGTATAAAATTTTTTATAGAAAATGTTCCGTAGAATTTTTTATAGAAAATTTTCCGTATGAAAAATTTGTTATAGAAAATTTTGGGTATAAAATTTTTCTATAGAAAAATTTCGATATAAAATTTTTTTATAGAAAAATTTCGATATAATATTCTTCTATAGAAAAATTTCGATATAAAATTTTTCTATAGAAAAATTTCGATATAAAATTTTTCTATAGAAAAATTTCGATATAAAATTTTTCTATAGAAAAATTTCGATATAAAATTTTTCTATAGAAAAATTTCGATATAAAATTTTTCTATAGAAAAATTTCGATATAAAATTTTTCTATAGAAGATTTCGTGTATAAAATTACATATAGAATCTAATAAATAGAATTTAACTCATGTTAAAAGGATTGAAACTTATGATTTAGGATTGAAACTTAAAGAAATAAAAGTGATCTTAGAAACAAAAAAAAACAAAATATTTGTATTTTTTTAGAAAAAAATAACAGTTATTTTTTGATATATATTTTTTTGATCAAAAATAACAATTATTTTTAACTTTTTTTTTTTCGAGCAAAAATAACAGTAACTTTTGACTTTTATTATTTCGAGTATGAATAAAGGTTATTTTTTGACTTTATATATATAATGAATTTATCATGAATTTAAACAAAAATATTTTTTTTCTGATCGAAAAAATAAAAGTCAAAAATAACTGTTATTTTTGCTCAAAAAAATAAAAGTAAAAAATAACTTTAATTTTTTATGGTATCTGATAAATAGTCGATATTTAAATCAATTATTTGTTTAGGAAATTTTCAAAGTTTAGTGTATCCATTTGGATACAATCTAGTAAAATTGTTAAAGTTCGCAAGCTCAAGTTGTTTCGAAGTTCTAATATTTCTAAATGAAGCAAACAGAATGATGCACTTACTATACCTTCGATTTTATTTAAATAAAAGAACTTTGAGATAATTTAAATCATTACTGCAACAGATTAAACTAGATACAATTGAAATTTTTTAGTAGCCCAACAGCGGTTGGCAAATGCGGTGCGTTTTTTCATTTTAATTTATTCTTTTGGTAAATTTTTACATTGAAATATAAAAACAATTTATGAAATATCGAAACTAAACAAATAAAAATCAGTATATCAACCCCAAATCCCTAGCTTTTGTACTTACAAGCCCGTATCTGAGCAAATATAGAAATTTTGTAAATGAAAATGAAGTTTTAGTTAAAAAAAAAGTGTTATTGAACCAAAAGATATTGAAAAATAACTGAAAATTATAGATGAATACAATAGAAACATACAGATATTAAGGCTAAAATAATCGAACAAAAAAATTAAAATCAAAATGGTGGAAAATCGAAAATTGTTTTATGCAATTAGTTTGATGTTATTGACTTGCTGTCAAATTATTACAATGCTGCCACATAATGTTGCAAGCAGTGAGAGTATTAGTAATACAGCAACAACAATAACAACTAGTACCAGTAATAGCAATAATAGTGGAAACAATAATGCTGAAATGCAAAAGCCAGATAAAAATTTCAACAAAATTAAAAACAACAATGATGATGATAGTGATGGTGATTTTTTAATAATAGCGGCGGAAAGAAAACTCGAAAAGCCAACAATAGTCTCGAGTGAGGATGTATGGGAAAATCAGGAAAATGATTCTAGACCAGCAGACAATATTGATGATTTGATTTTTCTCGACAAACGACCAATTAACCAGCAACATCATCTGAAGCAGCTGGAACAGCAAAAGCAGGAAAAACTGCTAAAGCAACATCATCATCATCATCGTCCTCATCATGGACTTTCAACAAATGAACAACAACAATTTGAATTTCATCATATAACAATGGATGGTGGCAATAGCAACATGAATACCCACAGCGACAGTGATGAAGATACAGATTCATTAACCGATACTACATACCCATCCCTGATTGTTGTCGATGAGGTTATCGACGATGATGCTGATGATGAGGAGGAGGGGGCTACCATTGATGGTGTACCGCATGAAATTGAATTACAACCCGATATCAACGAAGAGGTAACTCCACTTAATGTTACACCCTTGGATTTAAGTGATTTTCTATCACTTATACCCGCTACTAAAGTTAAAACGATTGTTAACCATTATTACCACAACGATCCGGAAGTTCAACGTGCCCATGCCTTCATGTCTAGTCGAGATTTTTTATTATTGAAACAGCATATAATTGCTGTACCGGAAATGTCAGCATTTTTACGTTATTTAAATAATAGTGGTTTAGATTTAGTTAAATTTGTCACAGCTTTAACAAATTTGACCTCATACGAGAGTGTGAATGCCGGCAGTGCAACAAATCTCATAGCCACAACAGCAGCCACATCTACAACTAAAGCTACAGCTGAGACAACAACGACAAATATTGCGGAAACAAATGGTAAGTGAAAGTGAAAAATATTTTATATTTATTTAATAAATCATTTGAAAAATGTTATTTGTATATCGCTTATATGATGCGACATCGTTATAGCTCAACAAAAAAAATGTTGTAAATGCTAAGTACTAGCCAACTAAAATAAATTTAGAGGAAAGACATTACACAAATATACAATTAATTTTCATCATTTTATTAATTTTGTCCGTTCAACATATGATGAAATGCATAGTTATACCCTTCACCACCATAGGTGGAAAGAGTAATAAGTTTGTGCTGATGTATGTAACGCATAGAAATATTTGTCTTAGACCCACCTTTTAGTATACTAATAGGCTTAGAATAACTTTAACCATGTAATCAAAATGCAGATCGCAATTCTAAAGATAATTTGATGAAATTTGGCACAAATCATTTTTGATAGTGGGACCATGGCAATTAAAATTTGTCAATATCGGCCCATTATTTATGGTACCTCCCATAGGTCCCACTTCCCAGAATTGATATTTTGGCCACAAATATAAAACAAATACTGCTTATGTAAACTAAAATCACGATACTAAATTTCGTTTAAATCGGTCCACGTTTGTATGCATACATAATTCTTGTTAAAACTATAATCAATTTGCCAAATTTCTAAATAATCGGTCCACATTTGACGCTAGCTCTCATATAAGTCCAAATGACGGAAATAGCTTTAATATATACCTAGCAAAAATTTTTATACCAAATAATCAGTTAAACAGCTAAACTATTGAACACGAACTACTTACTCATTCACTGTTTAAGTCATTACATTAACATGGGGATGTCATTGGAGGCAAGTACTTACCAATTGCAGAAAAGTAATTACTTGGCTAAGCAATTGGAAAACAACAACAAAAACTTTTTTGTTGTTGTTTATTTAAAAAAATATATTTTCGAACGAAATACAAAATTTTTTGTATGACCCAATGGGGGCTCGAACTCAGACCCCTACGACTGCTAGGTAAGACTCTTCCACTGAGCTACTTCATATGTTGAAACTTAGTAGCTTATAATTAATATATACAATTTTTATTTTTAGATCCAAAATCATGTGACAATAACTTTGTTTTTCCCTGCTTTTTTTGTTTTGTTATAATTTTTGGAAAAATATTTCTATTCGATTTTTTGTAAATGTTAAATGCATTTAATAAACAATAAAGAAGTTTTTTTTTTAATAATTTTAAAACTTAAACAATTTAAATCTTCTTTGTATACATTTTTATAAAAATTGAGTCTTACTTACTTAAATGGCCTATAGTTACAACCTGTTAAGGTCAAAATCCGAGCATATTTTAGAGTTCAATGGACTTCGATCTCTTGCGAATATTCCCCAATTTTATAGGCCAAGCTTTGAAAAATGTTCCTCTACTTGGTCTTTCCATCGAAGTTTCGGACATCCTCCTCTAACATTAGGTGGTGGGGCATTTTAATTATAATTTTATCCTCTTCATAGTAATTGGTTTTTCCAAGAGAGGGTTACTAGACCGTCGTCCTAACCCATTTTTATCGATCATATATAACAACTCTCTCTGTACATGTTAAACTAAGGGGTGTTAAACTAATTCCTTGGTTGATACAACGAGGAGGTCAGTGTCCACAGTTGAGATGAAGGATGACCCAGATAAGTTGGGCTTAAACAGTTAACACTAATCAGAACCGTGTTTGGTATCTAACATCCCCTATATAATTAAAATTAACTCATGATGGTATTTTTTCATTAGTTTTCTAAAACTTTTTTTACCGAAGTTAATATTTAAGTTCTTAAAATTCAAAAATAATTTAAGAAACTCTTTTAATAAAAAAAAAAATTTTAAAAATTGTTGGTCTTGGTGGGATTTGAACCGGGACCATTCAGTTTAAATTACCATTATAATTACAAATAATAAGTACTTCTGTAATAGCTTATTAGTTATTCGCAGGGTATGTTGTAGTCATTACAAGGTAACCAGTTACCAGAGTACTTGCCATTACCAAAGTTTTGCTGGGTATGTTTTGAGGAAATGTTTGTATGATGGCAAAATTTAGCAAATATTTGGGCTTTTACATCAAAAAGAATATCTTTGACCTTAGTGGTGAAGGGTATCTCATGGTCGGGCTTGACCGACTATAGCACTTTCTTACTTGTTTATATTTCAATTCATTTTGAATAATTTTGGAAACCTCCGCGTGGTGCTTCCATTCGTGGACAAAAATCAAAATAATAATTGCCACAAATTGTATTATAGTAATTGATTTCGATAGATAACAATACAACTAAAACAAACAATATTGTTCTTATTTGTTACCGCCAGGTGGCGCAAAATTACAAAAAAAAGTAGTTTTTCATAAACATTTTTTGGCGGCTTAAGAAAAAAGATCGCCAAAAATCCATTTTTTGGTAGGTAAGCGTATTTGGAAAAATACAAAACATTTAGTTAGATTCCGTTTTAATTTAGTAATGTTTTGTAGAATAGAATTTTTACATTTTTGTTTTTATACCCACCATCAAGCAGATGAACCATTTCGTTGTAATTTCCTAAATATTGGCTCAAAAACCAAAATTGAAGTATATTCTGAATCCTTATAAAATTCTAAGACAATTGAGCGATGTCCGTCTGTCTGTCCGTATGTTTGCCTGTCTGTTGTCGGCATGATAAAACCTTAACGAAAGGATATAGTTCACTGAAATTTGGCATAAATTTCGCAAATTATAAAAGCTATGATGACAAGATTTGGTATCTAGAAGTTTTACATAAGCAAAGGCAGCACATAAAATTTCATCGAAATCAGTTCACATTTAGCCATAGCTCCCATACAAAAAACTTACGGAAACAGCCAAAATTTTACATAAAATACACTTCTTCTGTTATCCTTGACTCCCAGTGGAGCATAGGGCCTCTATGCTCTTAAATAACAATAAATCCAAAACTATAATAGATATAACCCGTAAATTTGGCACAAGGAAGTCTTATGTGAATGCCAGCCAGTGTGCAAAATTTTGTCACAATCGGTCACCATTTGACCATAGCTCCCATATAAAAAACTTACGGAAACACAAAAATACAAAAAGAAAAGGGGGTTTATGTTCGTATAAACCATCCGTTTTCGATATGTTATAGAAATTGTGTGCTGAAAATGGGTAAAATCGGTTCACATTTAGTTACAGCTCCCATTTAACCTATCACATTTATGCTGATAAATTGAATAAAATTGTAAAATCTATGACTACCAAATTTAGAACAGAAAAGTTTTATGCAACTTTCAGTCAGTATGTCAAATTTTATAGGAATCGGTCCATTTTTGACCATCGCTTTTATATAAAAACCACTCCCGGTAACCACTAAAACGGTATTAAATTATAAACTATGTCAGCTATGGTCACTAAATTTTGCACAAATAAACTATATATTAATACCAGCCAGTATATCAAATTTTGTAACAATCGGTCAACATTCTTATATATTTATATAACATCCCCATTTATATCTACAATCAAAAAGATTTGGAGGTACAGTCAGTATATTAAGATTGCATCTACGAAATTAGATAGCTATCAATCAATGTTAGGTCCAGACTTTATACACGGTAGATGCATTAGGAACTCCTAACAAAATATATGAACCTGCCGTGTTGCTATCAACATGTTTATGGCACAACGAAACAGATTATTAATGTAAAACTACAATATATTCGGTTATGGAACAGCATTTTGTCCAAGGTAAATGCTTGGGAAACCACTTAGATACTTTTAAATGTTGAACTATAGTTACTGTACCACTGCAACCGAATTTAGTCCAAATATATTACCAACAATACCACACTTGGTCAACATTTTGAATTAGCTGCACTCTCGTACAACTTGATGGTGGGTATACAAGATTCAGCATAGCCGAATAAAACACTCTTACTTGTTAAATATCTTTTTCTTCAATTTTTTATATGAAAATTAAAAAACGAAATTACAACATTTGGGGTTGTATAAAATTTGAAATGTAAAAAACAAAGAGGGCGAATAAAAAAAAGATAACCAAAAAAGCAAAAACACAAATTAAATATTTTATTAATACATTTTTATTTCTATTTCCAATACCTTTTCCACAAATATCCCAAACAGATATTGAATATGCCCAAAAACAAAGTAACACAACAATATCGACGATATCAAATATTGAAATGCAAATTACAACAAACCAATCTACAGCAACAACATCAACAGCATCGTTAGAATATACAACAACAGCAGTTGCAGATGATATGGAGACAACAACAGCAAAGGAACAACTTAACGGTTTACACGGTTTAGTCGATAGTGTTTTGGACGTTCTGCCACAGGATCAAATACTGGCAACATTCTTTGATAAACTCGAAGCCAATGAACAATTTTCAAAACTAGTCGATAATATTGGGAGTCCAGAGTTTGCTAAAATACTAAATGGCATGCAGGTGAGTCAGTTTTCCCCCCCCCCCCCCCCCCGTTAACACGTTTCATCTTTATTTTGTTTGTTTCTTTGTGTGACCGATCCCTTTACATCTTTTCAAGGAAATGGATGGCATTCATTTGTTAGAAGAGAACAAAAAAGAATATAAAAATAATAATAAAAACAAAGTATTTTTTTTTCTTATTTTAAAGCTTTTTGTTTTTGTTTTCTAAATAAAATATCAATAGATTTTTATAGAGGGGTAAATCCATGTTATAGTGGATAGGAGATGGACTTTATATAATACAAGTATATGTAATACATCCATGTCTTAAAACTCAATTTTGTTTAAAAGTGGAATGAATTTCGAATATTGTTTCTACGTAAAACAAGGCATTTTCTTTCTAGAGAAGCTAAATTCTAGATAAAATTTAAAAAAATAAAATATTTTTATAGACAATTTTTTTATATAAAACTTTTTATTGAAAAACTTGTAATATAAAGATTTTTTTATAAAAAATTTCAAATAAAAATTTTTTTCGATATATGAGTTTTTTATAGAAAAATTTTTTTTATTGAAAAATTTTCGTATAAAATTGTTCTCTAGAAGAAAATTTAAATAAAATTTTTGTATTAAAAATTTTATATATAAATTTTCTTTATAAAGAAATTTTAGATACATTTTTTTTATACCTTTCACCAATAGGTGAAAGGATGTTATAAGTTTGTCATTCAGTTTGTATTTTTTTCATGATTTTATTATTTTATTATACCCTTCACCACCATAGGTGGAAAGGGTATTATAAGTTTGTGCTGATGTTTGGAACGCATAGAAATATTTGTCTTAGACCCACCTTTTAGTATACCAATAGACTTAGAATCACTTTCTGAGTAGATTTAGCGATTCCACTTCCCGGAATTGCTATATTGGCCACAAATATAAATATTTTTTCATGAAATTTAAAACAGATACTGCTTTTGTAAACTTAAATCACTGTACCAAATTTCGTTGAAATCGGTCCACATTTGACCATAGCTCCCATACAAACTCTTCTTCAAAAACGCACTAAATGAGACAAAAAATCACTAAAACGCTCGTAAATCTAAAGATAATAAAAATTTTTAGTTTATTTTTTGCATACATAATTTTTGTAACAACTGTAATCAATTTGCCAAATTTCGAGACAATCGGTGCACATTTGACCCTAGCTCTCATATAAGTCCAAATGTCGGAAACAGGTTGAATATATACGTTTTGAGAAAATGTTTGTATGATGGCAAAATTTAGCAAATATTTGTCTTTATACAGGAAAAAATAACACCTTTGACCTTAGTGGTGAAGGGTATCGTATGATCGGCTTGACCGACTATAGCGCTTTCTTACTTGTTTTTCATTTGAGTTATGAGGTGAACCGCTTTTTTGAGAATATATTTTTTGAAAATTTATTTTTTTCAAGTGGGTCTGGCCGGGGATCGAACTTGGGACCTCAGGCATGCTAGGCGGATGACTAACCTGCTATACCATGGCTGTTCAAAAAAAGCTCAAAAATGTCGAGATCGTTACTTAAAATCTATCAAAATTAATTTTAAGGTGATAAACCAAATGTCGATTTTAGTTTTTATGTAGAATGAGCTGCTCTGTTTTAATTCATGTATTTTTATACCCTTCACCAATAGGTGAAAGGGTATTATAAGTTTGTCATTCAGTTTGTAATTTTTTCATTATTTGTCGCAGACCCCACAAAATTTATACCGATCGAGTATCATATTTAGTATTTTGGCGATCCATAAGCACCTGAGATTATGGACCGATTTTGATTAAATTTTGTAGCG
Source organism: Stomorhina lunata (assembly GCA_933228675.1). Lineage (NCBI taxonomy): Eukaryota > Metazoa > Arthropoda > Insecta > Diptera > Rhiniidae > Stomorhina > Stomorhina lunata. Next base: position 47,195,660 of record OW121744.1, read on the forward strand.
TGCTGAGTAAAAAAATATAGTTTTTTGTTTTAGTGGTATCTCCGGTGTTTATTTAAATTCTAAAACATGATATCAATTTTGATGTCAGTACTCCCTCCAGGAGCTACACAAACCCGATATAAAATGAGCAAACTGCATATAACATTTAAATATTACTTTGGAGATGAACTTGGTTTGCCACTGACTTTCTAATATAGTTCTAATATATGCAAATTAAAAATGCATACATGAAAAATGAACTTTAAAATATAGTTTGGATACCAACGCCATAATAATACTTCTCAAATATTATCGCTTAAGTATTCACTTTTTTCTTTTCCGATATAGATATTGTAATGCAGTTTTACTTTCCAGCTGCGGTATGCCTAGTCTGTCCAGGTTCATCAAAGGTCTGCTTCCTTTAATATATTTTGCTTCCACAGGGCGGCTTGGTATCATCGTGAGTCGTTGGGCAAAAGCTATGCTTATATGGGTTAAATAATAAGAAACTTCTATGTTTGTACAATACGAGTTTTGATCTTACGATCCACACTACACAATGGTATATTTATCGAGTTCTTTTCGAACTTCGGCTCAATTTAAAGTACAAACGTTTCTTAATGACTACCTACAGGGTTTTATCGGATGGGGTTTTAGCTATATTAGAGATATTAGGAAATAATAATCCGATTGAGCCTACCATCCAACGAGATAAAGGCTTCAGTTTTCGGTTGGCTAACTATGTTTTAATAGCAAGTGCTTCAGCTACTATTGATCCGATCGGCTATTTACGGAATTAAAGAATACTCCGATGAGATAAAAACTTCGGCTCTCCATCGGCTAACTACAGCATTCAATCCGACGAGATAAATACTTCGGCTCTCGGTCGGTTAACTACAAAGCAAAGAATACTCCGATGAGATAAAAACTTCGGCTCTCAATCGGCTAACTACAACATTCAATCCGACGAGATAAATACTTCGGCTCTCGGTCGGTTAACTACGAAGCAAAGAATACTCCGATGAGATAAAAACTTCGGCTCTCAGTCGGCTAACTACGGTATTATAATACAACAATCGGATCAACTAACTACGATGTTAACTAACTCTAGTTCTGCCTCCCTCTGTGTTAAAAACAAGAATACTTATGCTGGTATGGGTATCAACTAAATGAGAATTTTGTTTAGGTTCTGGTTTTTATTTATTAATAAATATTTAGATGTATTAAGGAGGTAGCAAAAATGAAAAACAGGGTGTTCAGAAAAAGAGTGTAGTGCAGTATATAGATGAAAATAGTAAAATTTAATATATTATTTGTAACAATATTTTACGTTAGTAACTATAAGGTCCGTTATCCGTTCTTAAATTTTATATCTCACTAATTCTTACATTCTAAAGCAATCACTCCCAAACGGTTTACTAAGAGCACGTGCTTTACTAAGATTATGTACTTGTTAGACTATGTACTTTTAAGAACCATGAAGTTTTACGTTTTCAGAGTTTTAATTTTCTTTGAATCACAAACTATGTATATAGAACCGCAATATAAGCCGATGCATCACGATGTATAAACTACATATGTCTAAAATATATCAGAATATATCTAAACTTAAAAAGCTATGTTAATTGTAACGAACTTGAACTGATCAAAAAATCTATATATCAATTATTTCTGTAGGATTCACCATAAAATCTTTCAATTATGTACTTAACTTTTGAAACACCATTGGCTATCTAGGATTCGGCAAAGCCGAATATAACACTCTTACTTGTTCTTTTAGAAAAATGTTTGATTCACCACTAAGGTCAAAAGTGTTATTTTTCCTGTATAAAGACAAATATTTGCTAAATTTTGCCATCATACAAACATTTTCTCAAAACTTATATTTTTAAGCTGCTTCCGACATTTGGACTTAAATATATGAGAGCTAGGGTCAAATGGCAAATCGATTACAGTTGTTACAGAAATTATGTATGCAAAAAATAAACTTAAAACTCCCATTATCTTCAGATTTACGAGCGTTTTAGTGATTTTTGTCTCATTTAGTGCGTTTTTATACCCTTCACCAATAGGTGAAAGGGTATTATAAGTTTGTGATTCCGTTTGTAATTTTTTTATTAGTGATCGTAGACCCCATAAAAATTATACCGATCGACTCAGAATCGGGAGGAGAATCGATTAATTATTATGTCCGTCTGACTGTCTGTCTGTCTGTCCGTCTGTCTGTTGAAATCAAGTTTCTGAAGCCCCTGGGGGATGGACTTACATAAATTATTAAATTTCATTAAAATCGGTTTATAAACACCGAAAATATCGAAAAAATACCAAAAATTAGACGAAAATTTTAAAATTTTTGATTGAAACACACTTTTAAATAACAAGAGAAAAAAGATACTCCTGGCGTACATGTGATAATATGTTATATATCAGATTGTAGGAAATATTTTCCCAAAGCACTCTGTAAAATTTTATCAAAATCGGTCCATAAACAACTGAGATATCGCTAAAACACTGAATTTGATGTATCGCAAATTGCCCAAAGTACACATTAGAGAATGTTTGTTGAAAAAATTAAATGCAGAAATAGGAAAAACTATCCTCCTTTAGTACGGACCTACATAAATTTTATATCAGATTTTAGAAAATTCCCCCACCAAGCACTTTATTAAATTTTATCAAAAGCGGTCTATAAACAATTGAGATATCGCCATAACACTACATTTGATGTACAGCAAATTGCCCAAAGTACGTGTCTAAGAAATTTTGTTTACATTTTGTAAGTATTGTTTCAGCGATATCTCAGGTGTTTATGGACCGATTGTGATGAAATTTGACATCGTTTTTTATGGGAGGATTTTCTAAAATCTGATATATATACTCCACAAAACTGATTATGAATACCATTCAAATTGTACCGATCAACTCAGAATCGGCACAAGAATCGATTTCGCGACCTCCGTCCGTCTGTCCGTCCGTCTGTTTGTTTGCCCGTCCGTCCGTCTGTTTGTTTGTCCGTCCGTCTACATGTCCGTCCGTCTACCTGTCTGTCCTTTTTTCTGTTGTAGTCAAGTTTTTGGAGCTCCTGTTTTGTCGATATCTCAGATGTTTATTTTGATGAAGTTAAATAGCGTCCTTCGCAGGGGATTATCTAAATCCTGATGCATTCTGTAATTTGTGGTAGATATAATTTAGCGTTCAAGCGATGGTGTTTTCATCGACAATGTTGAAATTCAGGGTGCGACAATTCAGGAGCTCCACAAATCTGGTTTTAGCAGACAGACACACTGCATTTATTTTAATTTTGTGTCTGACTTTTGAACATTATGATAACATTTGAGAATGTATTATATATCAAATTATATTTAATCTTCCTAGGAAGTACAAAAATGCAGCTAACTACATGATATCCGTTCAAAACCTACATATGTATGTAAGTATCTCACATATCAACGAAAATTTAAATTTTTTAATTGCAATTGGGAGAAATCCGTTCATGTTTGACAATTGATCCCGTATAACTTCGCCTAAGGCAATCTCTTAGTAGCTAATAAATGACAAATTATAATAGATACGATGATGACATTTAGTATAAAGACGTTGTACAATATTGATATTCAGGACAATAGCGCCTAAAATAAACTTTCTAGAGGGACAACATTTGACAAAAGTATTTCTGATCTCTTGAAAAGTTCGATATTGAAAATGGGCGAGCTCTATTCACATTTAGTGAAATCTCCCATATAAACCCGACCGGGAATCGATTTAATGCTGATAAATTAAATCACATTAAAATTGCACAAAGAACTAGAGCAAAACTTTCCAAACATCCATCGGACAGATCGAAAGAACTATACATCCCTAATATTATTGATGAAGTGTTCATTTTAATTAATTAAATAACTTCAAATTAATAAGTAAACTTTTCCGACAAAGCTGATAACCATCCATTCAAAAGCTATATATTTCACGTATGTATCTAAAACTAAGAGTGTATACCCTTTAATTTTAAGGCTTGTATACATTGACAATCATTGTTAAAGCTTTGACCTAAATCAGTCCGCTAACTTCAGAGTTATACATAACTAATCAAGAACTTTTACTAGTTGGATAATTCGTACGAATTAAAGTGCACAACCCTCACTGGGCACAGCGTTTTTGGGTTGCATGTCAGAATACTTAAACTTTATCAAATCGATGTGCTATTGCAAATCTAAGGGCATCTACATTTTGAAGCATCTTTTCTGCATGGTTTATCTGGTCTATCGAACTTTATTAAATGTTCGTAAAATATGTGTCTATTTTATTTCGAAGCTACTGGCTGGCTTAAATATGCATTCTCTACTTGTAGTCTAGTAATCATTATCTTTCACAAAGGGACCACTTTAGAACCCAAGTGAAGCTTCCCTAGACATCAGCCACCTGCCCAACCTAACCTTTGGGTGCATAACTATTCTAGATGATGACGCCACCGAAAAGGTTTTCGTTTTCCGACTCTTAATTTTAAAGACTCTTTGCATATAATACTAGTATAACCAAATATTGCTACGAATTACATTAAGTACTTTTGGAACACTATTGGTGAAGGGTATCCAAGATTCGGCAAAGCCGAATATACCACTCTTACTTGTTAAAGAAAAGTTTGTATGGAAGCTATGGTCAAATGTGGACCGAAATTTGGTACTGTGATTTTAGTTTACATAAGCAGTATTTGATTTAAATTTCATGAAGAAATGTTAATATTTGTGGCCAATATATCAATTCCAGGAAGTGGCACCTATTGGAGGTGCCATAAATAACGAACCGATTTTGACGAATTTCAATCGCCATGGTCCCATTATCAAAAAAAAAAAAAGATCAGTGCCAAATTTCAGCAAATTATCTTTAGAATTACGGCCTGTACTTGTCGGCGGTAAGCCTACAGAAATAACACGCCGTCGACGATAAATAAATAAAATTGGCTGCAGAACAAAAAATCTTAAATAAATGTGTCTAAATAACAACAAATGGCGCAACTTCACTGTTCTAAAAATAGATATGATGTGTATATACAATTGTATAGGCAGTATTTGCCTGAGTGTTACTTTTCTTAAAAAAAAAAACGGACGGACAGACGGACATCGATAAATCGAATCAGAAAGTGATTCTAAGCCTATTGGTGTACTAAAAGGTGGGTCTAAGACAAATATTTTCATGCGTTACATACATCAGCACAAACTTATTATACCCTTTCCACCTATGGTTGTGAAGGGTAAAGAAAGAGAGTCTTTGACGTAAGCTTTTGTAGAAAATGGCTTCTTTCCTGTTTGTGCACTCCGTTATACAAAATGGTTGATTTTTATCCATATCTCATCTAAATAAGCTGTCAAAATTATTTTTGTTCCAACAAATATTCCTTCAAATTTCTTTAAATAAAATAATTGATAATCATTTTTAAGCCGAAAACCCATAATTTTAAAGTTCTCATTTGTTTTTCCACTTTCATCATGTTTTACCCAGAAAATATAAAATCCAAAAAAGAAATTCGATAAAAAATAAAAGAAATTCGAAGAAAAAAACTGAGTGTAGAAAACAAAGTTTTGTTCAAAGGCAATTTACTAAAACAGGAGTGTACGTGCTCTGCTATACAAAAGGCTTTTTAACACAAAACTTTTTATTCCTGTCGTCTTTTTTTTTAAGTTTCATAAAATGCCTTCGGGTGGGGGCCAGTTCAGAAATACAAAGTAGTAAGGGAATGATTCCAAAAGCTTTTTTTTTTTTGAAAATTAAAACTTAATATATGTTAGCATTTCTTAAATAGACCTTTAAACTTTATAATATAAATATTACCTTTTAGTAATTACACTGAGCTACACGATATATATTTTGTTTAAGTCTATAAAGTAAAATCTTCATAAAGCTTTTATCGATTATCAGTTTTTCAAAGAAAAATATAGTTTAATATAAAGGTAATTAAAATTTTGCTGTTTTCCATTTTCTCAGGCAAAAGTCCATGAATTGGGCTATTTTATTAGAATTTTATATTTTTTGATAAAAAAAATATTTGTTTAGATATTTTCGATACAAAAATTTTTATATAGAAATATTTTTGATACCAATATTTTTCTCTAAATATTTTTCGATAAAAAAAAAATTTTTTGTAGGAAATTTTTCGATAAATACATTTTGCTGTAAAAATTTTCTACAAAAATATTTTTCCATAGAAATTTTTTGTCAACAAAAATTTTTCTATGGAAAATTTTTCGATTAAAAAATGTTTCCATAGAAAAATGTTCTCAAAAAAATGTTTACTATAAAAAAAATTTCTATTGAAACTTTTTTATACCCACCATCAAAAAGAATGGGGGTATATTGAGATTGTCATTCCGTTTGTAATTCCCTTAATATTGGCTCAAAAACCAAAATTGAAGTATATTCTGAATCAGAATCTAAGACGCTTGAGCTACGTCCGTCTGCCTGTCCGTCTGTTTGTTTGTTGTCGGCATGATAAAACCTTAACAAAAGGATATAGGTCACAGAAATTTGGTATAAATATTTTTTATCTCTTGGAAAATTTTGGTATTGAAATCGGGCAAAATCGGTTCACATTTGACCATAGCTCCCGTATAACACCGTCTAGGCTTATTGCTTAATTGCTAATAACTGACAAATTATAATAGCTATGATGATAAAATTTAGTATAAAGAAGTTTTACATAAGTAATAGGCAGCATATAAAATTTTATCTAAATCGGTTCACATTTAACCATAGCTCCCATACAAAAACATTACTGAAACAGCCTAAATTCCACCTAAACTATACATAGATGCCAATAAATAATAAACTGTAATAGCTTTGGCCACTAAATTTAGCACAAGAGAGTCTTATGTCAATGCCAACCAGTGTGCAAAATTCTGTCATAATCGGTCACCATCTGACCATAGCTCCCATATAAAAAACTTACTGAAACACTAAAATACAAAAGGAAAAGGGGGCTTATGTCCGCCTATCTGTCAGATAAAGCGCGATAGCGCCTTAACGAAAAGAGCTAGAGGAACAAAATTCTACAAAAGTATTTCCGATATCTTGAAAATGTTGTCTATTGAAAATGGACGAAATTGGTTCTCATTGGTTGGAGCTCCCATATAACCCCGATCCGGGGACACATTAATGCTGATAAATTGAATACAATTGTAATAGCTATGACGACTATATTAATCAGTATATCAAATTTTATAGTAATCGGTCCGTATTTGACTATAGCTTTCATATAAAAAGCACTCCAGGAAACCAAAAAAAAAAACAAAATAAAAATGCAGCAAATCCCAGTTATAAGCTATTAAATTGGAAACTATGGCAGCTATGGCCACTCAATTTTGCAAGAATAAGCTCTATATAAATGCCAGCTAGTGTGTATAATTTTGTTACAATCGGTCAACATTGAATTACCCCCACCCTCGTAGATATATGAGAGATATTTCTAAATTTAACACAACTTGATGGTGGGTATATAAGATTTGGCACAGCCGAATACAACACTCTTACTTGTTTTTAATATTCTTAAGAAAAATTTTTGTTAAAAAAAGTTTTATTTAAATAAATTTTTGATAAAAAAAATTTTTACAGAAAAAATGTTGATAAAAAAAATTTCGGTTGAAAAATGTTTGATAAAAATATTTTCTAAAGACTTTTTTTTATTGAAAAATTTTTGATAAAAAAATTTTCTTTAGAAAAATTTTTTACAAACAAATTTTCTTTGGAAAAATTTTTGAAAAAAATTTTTTTTTAGAAAAATTTTTGACAAAAAAATATTTTTAGAAAAATTTTTGACAAAAAAAATTCTTTATAGAAAAATATTTGACAAAAAAAAATCTCTATAGAAAACTGTTAATAAAAAAAATTTTATAGATAAAAAAATTTCTATTAAAAAATTTTTGATGAAAATTTTTCTATTAAAAAATTTTTGATAAAAGTTTTTCTATTAAAAAATTTTTGATAAAAATTTTTCTATAGAAAAATTTTTTATGAAAATATTTTTTTTTAAATGGAGTAGAAAACCTTTTCTTTTGAAAACATCAGAGTTAAAAAAAAAACGGCAACTCTGCCTACGATTTTGTTGTTCTGATTTGTTTGTACCTACCTCTGATGATAAAATAACGACACATTCTTACTTTTGTTTCACTGTCAATTATTTGTGTTTAAACGTGATGGAAATTTAAAAAGTTTTGATATACACACATTTTTTTTATACCCTTCACCACCATAGTTGGAAATTATAAGTTTGTGCTGATGTATGTAACGCATAGAAATATTTGTCTTTGACCCACCTTTTAGTATACTAATAGGCTAAGAATCACTTTCTGAGTCGATTTAGATATGTCAGTCCGTCCTTCTGGCTGGAACCCCATGTAAACAAAGTACAGGTCTCAATTCTAAAGATAATTTGTTGAAATTTGGCACAGATCATTTTTTTGATAGTGGGACCATGGCTATTGAAATTCATATGTTCCATAGGTACCACAAATATCAATATTTTTTCGTAAAATTTACTGCTTATGTAAACTTAATCCACCGTAGCAAATTTCGTTGAAATCGGTCTACATTTTACCATAGCTCCCATACACTCTTCTGTCAAAACGCACTAAATGAGACAAAAATCACTAAAACGCTCGTAAATCTGAAGATAATGGGAATTTTGAATTTATTTTTTGCATATATAATTGTAATCAACTTGTCAAATTTCGAGATAATCGGTCCACATTTGACCCTAGCTCTTATATAAGTCCAAATGACGGAAGTAGCTTAAATATATAAGTTTTTAGAAAATGTTTGTATGATGGCAAAATTTAGCAAATATTTGTCTTTATACAGCAAAAAGAACACCTTTGACCTTAGTGGTGAGGGGTATTGTATGGTCGGGCTTGACCGACTATAGAACTTTCTTACTTGTTTTAATTTATTAAATATTTTTAACAACATTTATTTAGAGGTTATATTTTCTATAAATACTTTCAAATAAAATCCAATATCACATTTCTCCTAATATTGACACAAACTTTATTCCTTCTAATTTCAGAATTCAATGCCTCTAAGAAATTTAATATTTACTCTACACAACAATGGAATTTATGTCATAAGAATTGTAGACTCGTTAAAATCTTATTTTTTCCTGGGAGGTTTCTAAATCGCACATAATCGCTAATATAACAACAATCAAAATTTTCAATAAGAATAAAAAATTGAAGGCAGCCCAAACATGGAGATCTAAAAAAAATCACACATCAACCGTATGGGAAGGCATCAAGGAACACTTAAAAAAAATAATATTATAAAATGTGTCATAAAATAATTCATGTCAATAAAAGGTCAAATATAAAGCTGAGAATACAAATGAATGAAAAAACTAAACATACACATCCATACAAATAAATATGTTTATGGATTCAGTGAATACAATTCACACATACTTATGTACAAATAAGATAAAATGCAGTAGAGTGCGAATATAAAGAATATAAAAAAAGTTTTCATATCTGCAAGAACAATCCAACTATATTTAAGTAAAATTTTTGGATATCGTCGGAATCGAAGATATTATTTTTAACAAAATATAATTAGTAATAGTAATTTCGTTATATCCATACTCTACTGTAGCACAAAGAAAAGAAAAGACATTGAAAATTCTTTTACATATTTATGCATTATTTTTGTATAAACAGTTTATTTATTTATTATTTTTTTATAACTGGTATAAAAATAACTCAGACCAGTTTTTACAACCCAGCAAACAATTCCAAATTACAAAAACCTATAATTTTGTAAATTTAATAAATAAATGAAAATCAATAATTATTTATAGCTTTGTTTAATTTTGAACTTTGAATTCATAAGATGAATATTCCAAGATATATGTTTGTAAGGAGTGTTCCCAAAAAAATTAGCGCCAATAAATATACAAGGAAATGTCATAAACACCAAATAGATGGTTTTGGCAATTGTATTTTCTTCTGCAAGGGCGACTAAGGAAACCTGGTAACGGATGCTGAAAACGTACTAAACCAATGGAAGGAGCACTTTTTCAAATTGTTCAAATTGTTGGTATCAAATAAAATCGACCAAGATGACACGCCTGAACAAATCAATGATGACGGCGCTATATGTCCACCAAAAAACCAAAATGAGGTTAGAATCCCTGTAACTCGACTACGATTTCCTTCGGCATTTTAACTGGAAACTGTGTTTCCTAGACAGTGATGTCAATGCCATGGCGAACATGGTGGAAAATATTATTAAATTGGGAATAATACTTTCATACCAACAAAAAAAGTCTTCGATAAAGCTACGTTCTCTTTCTCAGAGATCGCACTATAAGAGTTGTTATAGATGGGATATCGTCCGAAGAGTTCAAGATTAATTCGGGGGTACCACAAGGCACCGTTCTTTCTCCTACACCATTTCTATTTTTCTAAATGACCTTCTATGTCAAACTTCCAATCCTATCTACTCATTTGCAGACGATAGCAACACGTGTCATTCGCATTCATTCAACTATAGGCCAAGCGTGTTGGATATTAATTTCAAGGGGCAAACCATGAATGATACGCTAAATTCCGATCTTTCCAATATCCTATCGTTCTAATAGGCTCGATTTCAACACTCGAAAGACCCAATGTTGTGTCTTAACACACAAACGCATTACGAACAATGTTTCATCATCTGCATGTATATATTTTCAGTAATCTTTTAATTTTCGAAGAGAATAGGTAATTGGTCTATTGCTCCTCTAGGCTGGTACTGGGGCTGCCAGCTAAGCCACCAGCCACCAGCCTGGCTTGATGAATAGTCAGTAGCAAACTTAGCGAGATCACCTACTTCCCAAGACGCCAAGATAATGGCCATTCGAACATGATAGATTGTCACTACCATTCGCTCCACCTCAAATGAGGTGGACCCAGGGAGCACCACGTGGAGGCCACTGCGATGACAGTGGGGTTAAAACGCTAACCTACGAGTAGACTTAAGTGATTCACTAAGGATAGTGGGAACACGTTACCTTATGCTATTCTTGACATAGTCTTACTAAGGGTTGCTTTTACCATTTTACCTTAAAGAGTGTTCTAAAAAAAATATGCATTTACTATTTTAGACAAAATTTATCCATAGTGCAAGAAATAATTTATTTTTTGATGAAGTTAGTTTCTATAGATATGTCAGATACTATTATTTTAGAAATTATTAATTTTCAATAGCTATTTCAATCAAAATGGACTGCGAAAAAAAAATCCGTCATGGACTTTTAAAAAAATAGCTAAAAATTTGAAAGTTGACCCTCGAACGGTTTCTAGTGCCATCAGACGGTATAAGGAAAACCTGAGCATTGAAAGAAAACCTGGATCAGGGAGGAAAAAAGGTCCTACAGATATAGGTGAGGCAAAAGAAGTTGAGCGACTCTTTCGAAGAGCGCCTTACACTTCTTTAAGAAAAGCAGTTTGTACGGTGAAATGTTCTACGAATTTTGCACATAGAGTCAAAGCTTATGCTGGACTGAAGACATACAAAGTCCAAAAGGTTCCAGATCGCAATGCTATAAAGAACTTAGAAGCAAAAAAACGAGCGAAAAAATTGAAGTCTGATTTTATAAAAAAATACACCTGTTGTGTGATGGATGATGAAACATACGTACTGGCAGACTTTTCTCAACTTCCTGGTCAAGATTTTTATGTTGCTGATAAACGGGGCAATGTTCGGCAAGAGTTTCGCACAAAAAAACAAACAAAATTCCCTAAGAAGTTCCTCGTGTGGCAAGCTATTTGCAGTTGTGGCAAAAGAAGTAAAGTATTTGTGGCATCTGGCACAATAAACACAGAAATTTATATAAAGGAGTGCCTACAAAAACGGTTGTTACCCTTTTTAAGAGAGCACAGAGTGACTACATTTTTTGGCCCGATTTGGCATCATGCCATTATGGAAAAAAGGCAATTGAGTGGTACTCAAAGAATAATGTCATTTTTGTACCACGAGAGGCAAATCCACCTAACTGTCCAGAACTTCGGCCTGTGGAAAAAAGGAATTGAAGAACACAGGCAAGATTTCCAAGAACATGTCCGATTTTAAGCGCAGGTGGAACACATGCTCCAAAAAGGTATCAGAAGCAACTGTAAAATCTTTAATGGGAGGGTTTCCGAAAAAAGTCGATAATTTTGCAAAACCCGAGTACTAAGTAAACATTTTAATGCTAAATGATTTTGTATAATATGTCATTATATTTGCGTATTTTGTAGAGTTTTTATATTAAAAGTTTTGATTTTTATTTAAGAAAATCCAACTACAAATTTTATTTAGAGCACTCTTTATACACTTCTTACTCCTCCGGGACTATCACTAAGTATGGGTGGTATAAATATTGAGAAATCAGAAACTCTTGATGTTCTAGGCATGAAAATTCAGTGTGATGCCATAGGACTAATCACGTTTTTCAAGAGTCGAAAGAAGCATTCAAGTGTTTCGGCTTTGTAAAGTGGTGTACGACGTACTTCACTCCAACTGATTTCCTTAATATATATACCACTTATATCCGACCAAAAATGGAATACAACTCCCATGTATAGGCCGGTGCTTCAAAGTCCATTTTGGAGCTTCTCGGCCGTGTACAAGAGACTGCGAAGGTGCTTATCGGTGACAGTAGTGTAGCCAACTCTATTGCCTCACTGTAGCACCGTCGTAATGTGTTTTGCGTTTCACTGTTCTATTGCTACTATAATGGCATGTGCTCAAGCGAAATTAGGGATCTTGTTCCTGAAACCCTTACATTTGTTCGTAGCAAACGCAACTCAACAAGGGCTCATCCCTTTGTAGTCGATTTTCTAGTAGATCGTACGACGCACTATAGAGAAAACTCGTTTTTTAGCCTCCTTCCCACAACCTTTTTTCCTAGTTCCATCACAATGCATATGCAGAAAGCGCAATAGTCGGTTAAGCTCGACCATACGATACCCTTCACCACTAAGATCAAAAGTGTTCTTTTTCCTGTATAAAGACAAATATTTTCTAAATTTGGCCATCATACAAACATTTTCTCAAAACTTATATATTTAAGCTGTTTCCGTCATTTGGACTTATATGAGAGCTAGAGTCAAATGTGGGCCGATTATCTCGGAATTTAGCAAATTGATTACAGTTTTTACAAAAAAATATGTGTGCAAAAAATAGATTCAAAATTCTTATTATCTTTAGATTTACGAGCGTTTTACTGATTCCTGTCTCATTTAGTGCTTTTTGACAGAAGAGTTTGTACAGGAGCTATGGCCAAATGTGGACCGATTTCAACGAAATTCGGTGCAGTGATTTTTATTTACATAAGCAGTATTTGTTTTAAATTTCATGAAATAATATTGATATTTGTGGCCAATATATCAATTCCGGGAAGTGGGATCTACGGGGGGGGACTATAAATAATGGACCGATTTTGACCAATTTTAATAGCCATGGTCCCATTATCAAAAAATTATCTGTGCCAAATTTCAACAAATTATATTTAGAATTGCGACCTGACTTTGATTACATGGTTTATATGGGGGTCCAGCCAGACGGACGGACGGACTAACTGACATCGTTAAATCGACTCAGAAAGTGATTCTAAGTCTATTGGTATACTAAAAGGTGGATATAAGACAAATATTTGTATGCTTTACATACATCAACACAAACTTATAATACCCTTTCTACTTATGGTGGTGAGGGGTATAAAAAGTGAAACTTTTCGTGGCTGTTTGTGAAAAGTTACGATTTGGAGAGAAGGAATCGGAAAATAATATTTTTTTTGTTAAAAAAAATTCATGTTATTTCAGTAAAAATGTCATGAGTCGTTCTAAATTGTAAAAATTATACCAAATTTTAAATATACAAAATTATTCAAAATAAAAATATGTATTCAAATATGTATTCTAACGATTCATAAAAAAATTTCCAAATTTAACATTTTGTACTGAAATAACATGAGTTTTTATACCCACCATCTGTCTGTCTGTCTTTCTGTCCGTCTGTCTGTTGTCGGCACGATAAAATCTTAATGAAAGGTCAGTGAAATTTGGCATTAATAATCTTCTTTTCTTGGAAAATTTTGGTATTGAAATCAGGCAAAATCGGTTCACATTTGACCATAGCTCCCGTCTAACCTTGTTAAGGCTATTTGCTTATTTGCTAATAAATGTCAAATTATAAAAGCTATGATAATAAAATTTGGTATATAGAAGTTCTACAGAAGTACAAGGCAGCAATTTCATCCAAATCAGTTCACAAGAAAGTCCTATGTCAATGCCAACCAGCGCGTAAAATTTTGCCACAATCGGTCACCATTTGACAATAGCTCCCATTCAAAAAATTACGGAAACACAAAAATAAAAGAAAAGGGGGTTTATGTCCGTCTGTCCGTCAGATAAAAGCGCAGTAGCGCCTTAACAAAAAGAGCTAGAGGAACAAAATTTTACAAAAGTATTTTTGATATCTTAAAAAAGTTGTGTATTGAAAATGGACGAAATCGGTTTATATTTAGTTAGAGCTCCCATATAACCCCGATCCGGGAAACACATTATTGCTGACAAATTGAATACAATTATAATAGCTATGACGACTAAATTCAGAATAGAGAAGTTTTATGCAACTATTGATCAGTATATCAAATTTTATAGGAATTGGTCCATATTTGACTATAGCTTTCATATAAAAAAACACTCCCGGAAACCAAAACAAGTAAGAAAAGCTATAGTCGGTCAAGCCCGAATATATGATACCCTTCACTACTAAGGTAAAATATGGACCAACAATTAAACAAGTTTTCCTTAAGTCTTAGAGACGTACATACATATACTATATGCTTTTTTTTTCAAAATTTCGAGATTAATGGCATTTCCGGCCATAAATCTCGATTGGTATACTAAAAGGTGGGTCTCAGACCTATATTTCTATGCGTTACAAACATCAGCACAAACCCAATATACCCTTTCCACCTATGGTGGTGAAGGGTATAAAAAGTGTAGCAAAAGCCCGTTAAAAGCTATAAAATTAGAAACTATGACGGCTATGGTCACTAAATTTTGCAAGAATATAAACACCAGCCAGTGTGTAAAATGTTGTTGCAATCGATCAAATATTAAGTAAACGAAAAGATTATTAATGCCAATCTATACACGGCTATAAGATTAAATGGTGTACAAAGTAAATACTAGGAAAACCACTTACATACTTTTAAATGTTGAACTAATGGGTGTTTTTTTTAGAGGTATAGAACTTCGAATTGAAATAAAACATAAGAAAATCGTTTTAATGTCCATCAATTTGGCTTTATTGGAAAGATAATTTTATGCCATTAATGTTTAAATATGATTTCGGGCATGTGGCCGCCGCGGCTGGCTCGAATAAAGCCAATTCTACAGGTCCAATTTTCAACTACTTTTTCGAGCATATGGGGCCGTATGTTGCCAATAATGCCACGAATGTTGGCTTCCAAGTCCCCTAACGTTTCTGGTTTGTTGGCGTAGACGAGCGACTTCACATATCCCCAAAGAAAATAATCCAGTGGTGTCAAATCGCACGATCTTGGTGGCCAATTGACAGGTCCATTCCGCGAAATTATGCGCTCATCGAATGTTTCCTTCAATAAATCAATTGTGACGTGCGATGTGTGGCATGTAGCGCCGTCTTGTTGGAACCACAACTCATCCACATTCATACCATCCAATTGGGGAACAAAATAGTCGGTTATCATGGCTCTATACCGGTCTCCATTTATGGTAACTGACTCTCCAGCATTATTTCGGAAGAAGTATGGCCCAATGACTCCACCAGCCCATAGAGCACACCAAACAGTCAGTTTTTGTGGATGTAATGGCGTCTCAAGGGTCTCATGTGGATTCTCTTCACTCCAAATGCGGCAATTTTCCTTGTTGACGTAGCCATTCAACCAAAAATGAGCGTCATCACTGAACAAAATTTTGCGATGAAAATCAGCATCGAGATCAATCTCATTTTCGGCCCATACACCAAAATCACGACGCATTGCATGGTCTCGCGGCTTTAATTCTTGCACAAGCTGGATCATGTAAGGTCGCAAGCCAAGATCTTTGCGCAAAATCTTCCATAAAGTTGACGAATCGATTCATTCGGGTCCTCTTCAACACTTTGCTCTACAGCGGCAATTGTTTCTTCGGTGCGCACTGTTCGACGACGCTGCGGATGCGTATTATCACATAGAGTAAACGTAGTGCGAAAACGATCCATGGATAACCGAATTAATTGCTCTGATGGACGATTATGTCGACCATAAAATGGACGGAGCTTGCGGTAAACTTCGCGAACTGAACCATTATTTTCGAAATAAATTTGCACGATTTGCAAGCGTTGTTCTTTTGTCAACCTGTTCATCATGAAATGGCAAACCAAACTAAATATTAATCACTTGACAGCTGACAAAATGGCCGCCAGTTAAAAAAGTGATGCCAACTTAAAGTTCTATGCCTCAATAAAAAACACCCGATATAAAGCTACTGCAACCGAATTAAGTCCAAATATTTTACCAACAATACCAACTAGCGCAACAATTTTTTTCGAAGATAAATGGGATGTGTTTCTAAATTTTACAGTGTGGCCGATATAGTGTACACTTTAACATCTAAGATATTAAAGATATTATTTGCGATTTGAAATGTTTTTTGGGTTTTATTATCACATATGGATGTATAAAGGATACTGACATTTATAGAGGATAGGATTGCCAAGAAATATACAATAAAAAGAAGCATATACTTACAATAAAATGAACAGTTGGCGGAAGTTGGAAGTAAAGCAGAAAGAGTTGTAAAACGTTAACAAATTGATAACAATAAGGCAAATGAATACCCAATAAAAATATTAGAAAATATTTTATTTTCCCCCAAATTTTTGTTCTAAAGCTACTTTTGGTTTGGTTTAGTATATGTTTTTTTTCCTTTTTTTCAATTGAATTCTCTGAACACAAATGAATAATAACAATAAGATTTTATATTTTTCGGGTAATTCTTTTAGGAATTTTTTTATGAATTATTTAAAAGATTATGTTGATTCTAAGTAATAAAATGAAAATAAAAACCAATTGGTATTAAAAAAAAAAAAATAATAGCACTCTAGAAACAGGTTGTTGAGGCTTTAAGAAGGTATAGCAGTTACTAAGGTCTTGGTGCTTTCCTTTTGTTAAGAATTTTAAGAAGTCTTATAAATGGAATTATTAGACCATATTAGAGGTCATAGGCAACTGTTGGTGTCTAATATTAACAAAATGTTAGTGAATTATTTAATCAATTTGTTAAATTAAAAAAATACAGAGTATTTTTATGTAAAGGTCTTTATAGGTAAGTAATTGCTAATACTTTTAACTTTTAATATTAAACCATAATTGTAAAAATCAGCAAAAACAGCACCTGCAATCTCTAACCTCTTAAATCCCAATTTATTTAAATTAAGTTGCTTAAATTTTTAGCATATATTTTACTTTTAAACTTAAGTCTATAATTTAAATTTTTTTTGTTTTCATCAGGAACATTTATTTTCTTCTTTATTTTACTTTTTTGTTGTTTTAGGAAAAATTATGGTCTTGTCTAAAAACTTAAAGAATTTGAAAAATGCACGTTATCTTCATTTCATGCCAAATTGCTTTGATGCCAAGAATGAGTACGAGTAATAAAATGTCTTTTATGACCATACCAATCTACATACACATGCATACACATACATTCACACTCATGTCATTTGTATTACACATGTCGACATACATGTGTTTGTTATTATTCCTTGTATTTACAAACATTAGCACATGCAGATGAGTAGGACGTTGTAAATACTTGGATATGTAGATTTTTAAAATGTTTAAATATTAGAAAAATACACAAGGGCAGTGGTAAAAAGGACCAATGTTCAAAATGAATATTATTTTAAATAAAATTGAAAGCTATAAAAAACTAAAAATAGTCATAGTCTAGTCTAGTCATAGTCTAGTCATAGTCTAGTCATAGTCTAGTCATAGTCTAGTCATAGTCTAGTCATAGTCTAGTCATAGTCTAGTCATAGTCTAGTCATAGTCTAGTCATAGTCTAGTCATAGTCTAGTCATAGTCTAGTCATAGTCTAGTCATAGTCTAGTCATAGTCTAGTCATAGTCTAGTCATAGTCTAGTCATAGTCTAGTCATAGTCTAGTCATAGTCTAGTCATAGTCTAGTCATAGTCTAGTCATAGTCTAGTCATAGTCTAGTCATAGTCTAGTCATAGTCTAGTCATAGTCTAGTCATAGTCTAGTCATAGTCTAGTCATAGTCTAGTCATAGTCTAGTCATAGTCTAGTCATAGTCTAGTCATAGTCTAGTCATAGTCTAGTCATAGTCTAGTCATAGTCTAGTCATAGTCTAGTCATAGTCTAGTCATAGTCTAGTCATAGTCTAGTCATAGTCTAGTCATAGTCTAGTCATAGTCTAGTCATAGTCTAGTCATAGTCTAGTCATAGTCTAGTCATAGTCTAGTCATAGTCTAGTCATAGTCTAGTCATAGTCTAGTCATAGTCTAGTCATAGTCTAGTCATAGTCTAGTCATAGTCTAGTCATAGTCTAGTCATAGTCTAGTCATAGTCTAGTCATAGTCTAGTCATAGTCTAGTCATAGTCTAGTCATAGTCTAGTCATAGTCTAGTCATAGTCTAGTCATAGTCTAGTCATAGTCTAGTCATAGTCTAGTCATAGTCTAGTCATAGTCTAGTCATAGTCTAGTCATAGTCTAGTCATAGTCTAGTCATAGTCTAGTCATAGTCTAGTCATAGTCTAGTCATAGTCTAGTCATAGTCTAGTCATAGTCTAGTCATAGTCTAGTCATAGTCTAGTCATAGTCTAGTCATAGTCTAGTCATAGTCTAGTCATAGTCTAGTCATAGTCTAGTCATAGTCTAGTCATAGTCTAGTCATAGTCTAGTCATAGTCTAGTCATAGTCTAGTCATAGTCTAGTCATAGTCTAGTCATAGTCTAGTCATAGTCTAGTCATAGTCTAGTCATAGTCTAGTCATAGTCTAGTCATAGTCTAGTCATAGTCTAGTCATAGTCTAGTCATAGTCTAGTCATAGTCTAGTCATAGTCTAGTCATAGTCTAGTCATAGTCTAGTCATAGTCTAGTCATAGTCTAGTCATAGTCTAGTCATAGTCTAGTCATAGTCTAGTCATAGTCTAGTCATAGTCTAGTCATAGTCTAGTCATAGTCTAGTCATAGTCTAGTCATAGTCTAGTCATAGTCTAGTCATAGTCTAGTCATAGTCTAGTCATAGTCTAGTCATAGTCTAGTCATAGTCTAGTCATAGTCTAGTCATAGTCTAGTCATAGTCTAGTCATAGTCTAGTCATAGTCTAGTCATAGTCTAGTCATAGTCTAGTCATAGTCTAGTCATAGTCTAGTCATAGTCTAGTCATAGTCTAGTCATAGTCTAGTCATAGTCTAGTCATAGTCTAGTCATAGTCTAGTCATAGTCTAGTCATAGTCTAGTCATAGTCTAGTCATAGTCTAGTCATAGTCTAGTCATAGTCTAGTCATAGTCTAGTCATAGTCTAGTCATAGTCTAGTCATAGTCTAGTCATAGTCTAGTCATAGTCTAGTCATAGTCTAGTCATAGTCTAGTCATAGTCTAGTCATAGTCTAGTCATAGTCTAGTCATAGTCTAGTCATAGTCTAGTCATAGTCTAGTCATAGTCTAGTCATAGTCTAGTCATAGTCTAGTCATAGTCTAGTCATAGTCTAGTCATAGTCTAGTCATAGTCTAGTCATAGTCTAGTCATAGTCTAGTCATAGTCTAGTCATAGTCTAGTCATAGTCTAGTCATAGTCTAGTCATAGTCTAGTCATAGTCTAGTCATAGTCTAGTCATAGTCTAGTCATAGTCTAGTCATAGTCTAGTCATAGTCTAGTCATAGTCTAGTCATAGTCTAGTCATAGTCTAGTCATAGTCTAGTCATAGTCTAGTCATAGTCTAGTCATAGTCTAGTCATAGTCTAGTCATAGTCTAGTCATAGTCTAGTCATAGTCTAGTCATAGTCTAGTCATAGTCTAGTCATAGTCTAGTCATAGTCTAGTCATAGTCTAGTCATAGTCTAGTCATAGTCTAGTCATAGTCTAGTCATAGTCTAGTCATAGTCTAGTCATAGTCTAGTCATAGTCTAGTCATAGTCTAGTCATAGTCTAGTCATAGTCTAGTCATAGTCTAGTCATAGTCTAGTCATAGTCTAGTCATAGTCTAGTCATAGTCTAGTCATAGTCTAGTCATAGTCTAGTCATAGTCTAGTCATAGTCTAGTCATAGTCTAGTCATAGTCTAGTCATAGTCTAGTCATAGTCTAGTCATAGTCTAGTCATAGTCTAGTCATAGTCTAGTCATAGTCTAGTCATAGTCTAGTCATAGTCTAGTCATAGTCTAGTCATAGTCTAGTCATAGTCTAGTCATAGTCTAGTCATAGTCTAGTCATAGTCTAGTCATAGTCTAGTCATAGTCTAGTCATAGTCTAGTCATAGTCTAGTCATAGTCTAGTCATAGTCTAGTCATAGTCTAGTCATAGTCTAGTCATAGTCTAGTCATAGTCTAGTCATAGTCTAGTCATAGTCTAGTCATAGTCTAGTCATAGTCTAGTCATAGTCTAGTCATAGTCTAGTCATAGTCTAGTCATAGTCTAGTCATAGTCTAGTCATAGTCTAGTCATAGTCTAGTCATAGTCTAGTCATAGTCTAGTCATAGTCTAGTCATAGTCTAGTCATAGTCTAGTCATAGTCTAGTCATAGTCTAGTCATAGTCTAGTCATAGTCTAGTCATAGTCTAGTCATAGTCTAGTCATAGTCTAGTCATAGTCTAGTCATAGTCTAGTCATAGTCTAGTCATAGTCTAGTCATAGTCTAGTCATAGTCTAGTCATAGTCTAGTCATAGTCTAGTCATAGTCTAGTCATAGTCTAGTCATAGTCTAGTCATAGTCTAGTCATAGTCTAGTCATAGTCTAGTCATAGTCTAGTCATAGTCTAGTCATAGTCTAGTCATAGTCTAGTCATAGTCTAGTCATAGTCTAGTCATAGTCTAGTCATAGTCTAGTCATAGTCTAGTCATAGTCTAGTCATAGTCTAGTCATAGTCTAGTCATAGTCTAGTCATAGTCTAGTCATAGTCTAGTCATAGTCTAGTCATAGTCTAGTCATAGTCTAGTCATAGTCTAGTCATAGTCTAGTCATAGTCTAGTCATAGTCTAGTCATAGTCTAGTCATAGTCTAGTCATAGTCTAGTCATAGTCTAGTCATAGTCTAGTCATAGTCTAGTCATAGTCTAGTCATAGTCTAGTCATAGTCTAGTCATAGTCTAGTCATAGTCTAGTCATAGTCTAGTCATAGTCTAGTCATAGTCTAGTCATAGTCTAGTCATAGTCTAGTCATAGTCTAGTCATAGTCTAGTCATAGTCTAGTCATAGTCTAGTCATAGTCTAGTCATAGTCTAGTCATAGTCTAGTCATAGTCTAGTCATAGTCTAGTCATAGTCTAGTCATAGTCTAGTCATAGTCTAGTCATAGTCTAGTCATAGTCTAGTCATAGTCTAGTCATAGTCTAGTCATAGTCTAGTCATAGTCTAGTCATAGTCTAGTCATAGTCTAGTCATAGTCTAGTCATAGTCTAGTCATAGTCTAGTCATAGTCTAGTCATAGTCTAGTCATAGTCTAGTCATAGTCTAGTCATAGTCTAGTCATAGTCTAGTCATAGTCTAGTCATAGTCTAGTCATAGTCTAGTCATAGTCTAGTCATAGTCTAGTCATAGTCTAGTCATAGTCTAGTCATAGTCTAGTCATAGTCTAGTCATAGTCTAGTCATAGTCTAGTCATAGTCTAGTCATAGTCTAGTCATAGTCTAGTCATAGTCTAGTCATAGTCTAGTCATAGTCTAGTCATAGTCTAGTCATAGTCTAGTCATAGTCTAGTCATAGTCTAGTCATAGTCTAGTCATAGTCTAGTCATAGTCTAGTCATAGTCTAGTCATAGTCTAGTCATAGTCTAGTCATAGTCGACAAAGATAGGTACATACATATATGCTAGATTTTCTTTTCGACTAACCCTCGTTGAATCTAGCCTGCATACCTCATCTCTGTAAGAACATATTACATACGCGTAAAAATTTCCATTCAAACATTTTTTAAATTTATTTTTTTAAGAAAATGTTACAGAAAGAAAAAAATGCTAAGCATTTATTGCTTGGTATGCGAGTGGGAAAAAAATACTAAAAGTTTCATACACTAACACTGACTTAGAAGTGACCATTGTGCTTACAGAATTGAAGATAACATTTTTTACAACATGCTTTTAGGCGATTTTTGCAATGCAAATGAAAAATGTGCTTAGACAAGTTTACACACATCAATTGTGTATTTCCGGCATTAAAAATATTTACATACATAATATGCGTTTGTGAGTGAGTAAAAATAAAAGTAGAGTTAAGAAATGTTGAAAACAGCATACCGCAAGGCTGTTAAAATTGAAAGAAATGCGTTGCTATAAATTTCATTTAATTTTCTGGTTTTATTTTTTATAAATTCTATTCGTTGAGAAATATTTACAGATGACCACAAACAACCATTCAAATATAGAAGCATTTTGTTGAATTGTTGTTATTTATGGCTAAGAAAATCAGAAGCCTTCAGTAGTAAAACATTTGAAAATGTTTGCAAAATTTATTTTTACAAAAATATTTATATGTATTTATTTGTATGCTGTAGAAAAACGTAACATTTGTTTAATAAATGTTATTTTTTTGCAGACCATCCTACAATTTGGTAATAAGGTTAAGAATTATTGTTAAAAGTAACATTTGTAGTGTTTGATTGAATCTAAGCGCAACCCTGTAATTATTATCAAACACGCCTACTTTTCGTTTTTTTTTTTTTTTGAAGGCATTGTTACATTGTCTACGAATTTGCCAAACGCCTCCGTTTTATATTAATGTTATGATGTTGCATGATGCTGTGTATAATTTCATGACTGTGACCCCAAGAAGCTAAAAACGTCGCGACATGTGTATATTTATCTTGTTGGTACATAATAATTTGTTGAGGTTATAATAAATTTTCATTTGTATTTATATTTGTTTGTCTGTAAAATTTTCTATAGTTAATTTCATATCATATACAATAACAAATCATTACAGATTCAATCTCAGGTTTCTACCTATGGTTTTGGTATTCTGGTTATAATTTTACAAATGATCCAAATTTCTTATTAAAGGTAATAAAAACTTCAAGAAAAATCATGTTAGAGTGTTAAATTTGGATGTACTGACCATAATATCTTAGATATATAATGTGGACATATTGTGAGACAATTTGGTTCACTGGTTTATCCTTCGCTTTGCCAATACCCACCCGGGTGACCATTTGGGTTTTCTTTTGTTAATTTGTACCTTGTCCTATGGTATCCGTTATAATCAGGTTTCACTGTATTTTAAGAGAGATAATAGTTACAACTAATAAAAAGAAAGAAAATAAATCAAAATTTATAAAAATATACAAAAAAACACTTGTTCTTCTCATATAATCATATGTAAAAATGTACAGTACCACCCGGGTGGGTATAAGTAAACGACGTACATAAAAACCTTTGGTAAAGCGACGGTTATATTCGTATAGGACAACTTTACATTTGGTATTCGTAGGTGGATATTTTTTAATGTCGAAGTCCGCTAAAAAAAAGGTGAATTTTGAAATTTCGCGATCTATGTAAATTTGATTATTGATTTTTTAAGCTTTTATGTTAATACACTCATCGCAAATATACATATACAATTTTAGCTGTATATTACATTAAGTTTGTTTTCTGAGAGTACTTTCGATAAACATGGATCAAAAAAAAAATCTTTAAATTTTTTGTAAAAAAAAATCAAGTGCTAATTTTAGCCAAAAAAATGTTCGAGAAGATTTGATTGACGATCCTCTCCCTGGATGCCCCATCACATCAGCAACCGATGAAAATGTAAAAAATTTTTGATAAAAATATTTTTCTATAAAAAAAAATTTCGAAAAAAATTTTTCTATAGAAAATTTTTCGATAAAATTTTTTTTTATAGAAAAATTTTTCATAAAAATATGTTCCTATAGAAAAAATTTTGATAAAAATATTTGGTAAAATTTAAATTATTTATCTTATATAAAAATCATAAAAATTAAAAAAAAAGAATTTATAATATGAACCTAAGCCCGACTCGAACTTACAACCTCCAATATAAAAATATTGGTTCAAATAAAATTAATTTCTTTCAAAAATATTTTTCTATAGAAAAATATTCGATAAAAATATTTTTCTATAGAAAAAACTTCGATAAACATATTTTTCTATAGAAAAAACTTCGATAAACATATTTTTCTATAGAAAAAACTTCGATAAAAATATTTTCCATAGAAAAATTTTCAATAAAAATATCTTTCCATTAAAAGATTTTTGATAAAGATACTCTTCTATACAAAAATCTTAAAAAAAAATCTATAGAAAAATATTCCATGAACACATTTTTCTACGGAAAAATTTTCGATAAAAATATTTTTCTATAGAAAAATTTTTGATAGAAATATCTTTGTATAAAAAAGTCTTCTAAAAATATACTTTCCTCTATAAATATAAAAAATATTCCCTTATAGAAAAATCTTCGACAAAAATATTTTTCGATACAAAAATCTTCCATAAAAATGTTTTTTTTAAAGAAAAATACTCGGTAAAAATATTTTTCTATAAAAAAATTTTTGATAAATAATTTTTCGAAAAATTAGGATTTATCAGGCTTGAGTTCATTTTTAATTTTCAAATTATTAATTTGAAAATTTGAAAGTAAAAATGTGGAGAAAAACTGAAAAAAATATTTTTGAACGCGTCTAGTGGATTGCAATTTTTCTATAGAAAAATCTTTGATAAAAATATTCTTCTATAGAAAATTTTCTTTAAAAAAATTTCTCTATAGAATATTTTTCGATAAAAATAATATTGTAGAGAAAAATCATCTATTTAAATATTTTTATATAGAAAACTCTTCTATTAAAATATTTTCCTATAGAAACATTTTCAATAAAAATATTCTTCTATAACAAATTTTTGTTAAGAACAATTTCTATAGAAAAATCTTCAGTAAAAAAATTTTTCATAGAAAAATTTTGATTAAAATATTCTTCTATAAAAAAATCTTTGATAAGAATACTATTGTATAAAAAAATTTACGATAAAAACATTTTGCTATTGAAAAATTTTCCATAAAAATATTTTTCTATAGAAAAATTTTTGACAAAAAGAGTTTTCTTTAAAAAATTTTCGGTAAGAATACTTTTCTATAGAAAAATTTTCGATTAAAATATTTTTCTATATAAATATTTTAGATATAAATATTTTTCTATGAACAAATTTTCGATAAAAACATTTTTCTTTAGAAAAATTTTTTATAAAAATATTTTCCTGAAAGAAAATAATTTTTAGTTGAACCATGAATTTATGTTAAGAGGTTGTGGGGTTCGAATCCGGGCTCAGGTTCATATCATACATTTTTATTTTTTTAATTTTAATAATTTTTATGATTTTAAATTAGATTAATAATTTTTAAGAATACTGAAAAAACTATGTGACACTTAGCAGTGTGGAATGCTGCATTTTCTGTCCCGCTACGGACTTCATCAGCACACTGTGTCACCAACTGTTAGATGCCAGTAGTTAAGATCATCTATTTAACTGAATTCTTAAGCGAAATTGAAAACGAGAATTATATTAACACTCATTTCTATTTCACCTATGACCATATGATCGATTCAGTTAGACGAACTTATCCACCATAGTTTTTTCCTTTATGTTTTGTATTCCTATCCTTTATTAATCTACATTTACTTTGTACTTTAACCAACTGTCAGCTGGTAATGAAGACAATGATTTTTGTTTTGACAAGTTTCTGTTTATTCTTTTACGTTAATGCAAATTTGAATTTAGTATCAACTTGAAAGAGTTAGTGAAAACATGTAAATCGCGGTGCCCATGCAATTTAATTGAAAGAAAATAATTTTTAGTTGAACCATGAATTTATGTTAAGAGGTTGTGGGTTCGAATCCGGGCTCAGGTTCATATCATAAATTTTTATTTTTTTAATTTTAATAATTTTTATGATTTTAAATTAGATTAATAATTTTTAAGAATACTGAAAAAACTATGTGACACTTAGCAGTGTGGAATGCTGCATTTACTGTCCCGCTACGGACTTCATCAGCACACTGTGTCACCAACTATAGAAAAATTTTCGATAAAAATATTTTTCTATGGAAACATTTTCTACTTAACATATTCTTCTATAGAAAAATCTTTGATAAGAATATTTTTCTGTAGAGAAATATTCTATAAAAGTATTTTTCTATCGAAAAATTTTCGATTAAAATATTTTTCTATAGAAAAATTTTTAATAAAAATAATTTCCGTAGAAAAATTTTTGATAAAAATTTGTTTCTATAGAAAATTTGTTGATAAAAACATTTTTCTTTAGAAAAATTTTCGAAAGAACATTTTTTATAAAAATATTTTTTTAGAAAAATTTTCTATAGAAAAATTTTTTATAGAAAAATTTTCTATAGAAAAGTTTTCTATAGAAAAATTTTCTATAGAAAAATTTTTTATAGAAAAATTTTCTATAAAAAATTTTTCTGTAGAAAATTTTTCGAAAAAAATATTAAAATATAAAATTTTTGATAAAAAAATTGTGAAAAAATGGAGTAGAAAACTTTTTCTTTTAAAAATATCAAAGGTACATACATACAAAAATAATTTTATGAAATTTTGTCAAAGACTCATATTTTGGTCCAAGAGCGATCCTATTTTGGTCCAAGAACGATACTATTTCGGGAATCCCCCATAGGAATGCCTTCTCGGAATAGAGCTTTTGGGCCTTACATACATACATAGTTGCCACGAAATTCCAATTGGAACAAGGGGTACTTCTCCCAGAAATGAGCTGCATCCGATTCTATTTTTAGACTCATTGGAAGGGACCTTCGTTTTAACTCCGGCTCTGAACTGCAAATACACTAGTTAGAGAACTTTTACATAGTATAGGGTTTACTACAATTTGATAGTAGAAGAGGACCCATATAGTCACACCTTTACACTTTTCAAAAGATGCTCATTTGTTGTGTAGTGTTATTAGTAATTTGTTTCTGTCTCTGTCTCTGCCCACACTTATTATTCGACACTGTGATTGCACGTCATGTATATTTTTAGAACAGTAAAACAGTACGATCTGTTGTTAGCCCGACACAGCCAATGTTGTTTCTGTTACATCGACGGCGCACAGTGAGATTTCTTCATACATCTAACTGCAAAAAATAGAAGGAGTTATCCTACAACGATGAAATTTGGCACACTTATTTAGTTTTATATAGATAAGAAAAATTCAAAAAAACTTTGAAATCCGACGACTCCTTGAGGTACCTCCCTTGGACCCCCATTTTTTTACTTATTTTTCTTCTCAATGTATAAACCGCAATTTTTAACAGAATTTCATGGAAATCGGCATAGCTCTATTATTTGACAAAGAAAAGAGCTCCACTAGTTTTGGTTGAAATCCGACGACTCCTTAAGGTACCGCCCTTGGACCCCCATTTTTTCACTTATTTTTCTTCTCAATGTATAAACCCCAATTTTCAATAGAATTTGATAAAATTTGGCACACTTCTATTTTTTGATCCAGAAAAAAGCCTTACTAATTTTGGTTGAAATCCGACGACTCTTTGAGGTACCTCCCTTGGACCCCCATTTTTGCACTTATTTTTCTTCTCAATGTATAAACCCCAATTTTCAATAGAATTTGATAAAATTTGGCACACTTATATTTTTTGATCCAGAAAAAAGCCACACTAATTTTGGTTGAAATCCGATGACTCTTTGAGGTACCTCCCTTGGACCCCAATTTTTTCACTTATTTTTCTTCTCAATGTATAAACCAAAATTTTCAATAGAATTTGATCAAATTTGGCACACTTCTATTTTTTAATCCAGAAAAGAGCCCTACTAATTTTGGTTGAAATCCGACGACTCCTTGAGGTACCTCCCTTGGACCCCCATTTTTTCACATTTCAATGTATAACCCACAATTTGATAAAATTCGGCACACTTTTATTTTCTGATCTAAAAAAGAGTTCTACCAATTTCGGTTGAAATCCGGTTAAAGCCAATATTTAAATATTTTATTCATTAATTATCATTTTCTTAACTACATCATCCAATTTCGAAACATTTTTATAAGGTTGGTAGGATTAATAACTGCAATTTGATTAAAAACTTAAGCCTGAAGGTATGCAATGGTTTTTTATTATAAGCAATATTCCTGACTTTTTTTTACTAAATTTTGATTTTTTCAAAAGTTTGACAAAAGTTGCTAAATTTTTTTAGCTAATTCGAAAGAAAAGCCTTTTGTCTTTCATTTCATTATACTAAGAGCACGGAGGTAAACCGAGCCAACTGACTTTTTCTCCAACGAAAACTGCCAATGCTAAATTTTATAGGACAATCTTGATGCGCTCATATCTCCCAAACTATGTATGCAGTAAACTTTTTTTTTCTTTAAAACAAACACAAGATCTCAGACTTCAATAAAATTCACACCTACATTTTGCCACTTGAAATATCTTCGATACATAAGCCTTTAAATTTCAATAATTTTACCATAAATTTTTGTTTCACAACATTTAGCTGACTTCAACCGATTTTTTCTATATATATGTATATATATCTTAGGAAAAAAATGTTGATTTTTCAGATTCTTCTCTATCAAATGGCATTATTAGATTTTTGAAAAGTGATAGTCAAAAAATGCCTTTTTTGCAGCAGAAATACCATAGTGCGGCGTGTTAATGCTGTAGGGCTTACTGCCTTTAGCGGAATTAATAGATTATAATAATTATAAACATTAATGTTGCCATGACTGGGGCTCGAACCTAGGCAGAATTTTATATGTTATCATATCAAAAAAATAGTTATACTCATTAGCAATGTTTTTGTTTCATGGTGTAACTTGATATTAACAAGGAATTTACACTACTCTAAAATCTAGTAAATTTGATTTTAAATCTCAATCAAAATCTAGATCGTTTACACTAAATTTTTCTATGTTTTCTAGATTTTATTTTCGTAACAGAATTAGTTTAATGATATAAAACGAAACCAAAATTTTTCAAACTTTATTTATTTTCCTTCCTCATTTATTTTTTACATTTTTTATTTAAATTTATTTCAAATTTAAGTCAAAATTTAATTTATTTGATTAATTTTGCCGCACTTTTTTCTTTTGTTTTGTTTTCTTTTCAATTGAAATGTCATTTTAGTTTACACATCGTGGTATTTTTTAGTACTTTTTAGAAGAAAAACATGGCTGCATCATTAGGTACTACTAGATTTTAAGTAGATTTTGCCAAAATCTACTTCATAACTAGATTTATTTTTGTATGGGAAATCTAGTCAAAATCAACTAGATTTTGAACAAAATCTCGTAAATACTAGATTTCGATTTTGTGGTAGAAAGAGTATAGAAATAGTCAATAGTCCTTTTATTTTTCTAAACACATTTTCTATCGATCGTGAAGATAAAAATTGCATAGCATAACAACTTATACGAATATCATGTGTAACACTTATGTATAATTTTGTCATTTAAATGTCAGCCAAAATAAACTTTATTCCCAAAGATTAAAGCAATGCTTTAGCGATTCCTACATAAATCCTGTAAATCCTTAAAAAAATACTCAGGTTAATGTTATAAAAAAGATGATACAAAATATCATAACCACTCCTGTTATTACATATGACAGCTGCTAATCTACTTCTGGAAAGAAACTACGAGCATCTATAGCAAAGAAGCACTTTTTCGTGTAAACCTCTATTTGTGAGGTAGATATATGTTGCCCTCTGTCACTGAAGACAACGAGACACTCTCACACATGCAGATAGACAGATTTACGGAGAGTCCAGAAAACCTAGAGGAATCCTTAAACAATCAAAGTACTCGCAAGTGTAAAAAAAATCATGCACATTTTTTTGCTTGGTCACAACATTTAAGAACCCAAATGACATGGGGGTGTAAAAACAAAATCTGTCATGTAAAATGTATTCGTGTATTGCAAGGATGCATGTGTCCATGTTACCAGTAAACACCACCATCACCACCACCGTCTAGCATAGACTCAGTTTCATCTTGTTTTTTTAGTAATTTTTGTAAGTTTGTACTATTTGCTGTCGTTTTTATTTTACTTTACAGATAGAAGACTGCTTTCGAAGAAATTAATTGACAGCCAAATTCATAATCAAAAGTTGTGCAGTGTCTGCGTAGAGAATTTATGAAGTGGATAAGTAGAATGTCGATTAAGCATATGCACTAGTTATGTTTAATAAGGCATTTACATTACCTCAAAATCTAGTACTTACGAGATTTTGTTCAAAATCTAGTTGATTTTGACTAGATTTCCCATACAAAAATAAATCTAGTTACGAAGTAGATTTTGGCAAAATCTACTTGAAATCTAGTATTACTTATTGATGCAACCATGTTTTCTTTCAAAAAGTACTAAAAAATACTACGCTGTGTAAATCAAAATAACATTTCAATTGAAAAGGAATCAAAACAAAGGAAAAAAGTGAGCTTATTCTTGCGGAAAAAATTATAAAATAAATAAATTAAACTTAATTTCAATTAAAAAAATGAATGGAAAAGAAAAATAAATTGAAAATCAAACATTATTTTAAAATACATAATTATTTGTGTCAACTGATTCTGTTATGAAATCTAGCTCACGTCAAAAAAATGTAGTGCAAACGGTGTAGATTTGTATTGAGATTTAAAATCAAATCTACTAGATTTTAGAGTAGTGTAAATTGCCTATAAGTTAATTCAAAATACTATTTTTAAACAGTGTCTAAAAAAACCTGCAGCGTTGTTTTTACAAAAAAACTACTTAAAAAATCAACTCTGACATTGTTTATACTTTTTTTAATGGAATTTCATTTGAAAAAAAATTGTTCGTGACGCCTTCAAATAAATTATTTTAAAAAATATAAGTGGAAAATGGACAAAAAGATTTCTAAACGTGCTTTAAACTGGGATCAAGAAGAAAAGGTAAAAATTGCTCTATTACTTTGTGCATTTTAATAAAATTTACATAAATTATTCACTTTAGAATGTGCTGTCTCAACTGGAAATAAATAAATAAACAGCTGTTTCACGGTTGTATTAGCAGAGTTAGGTACAGTTTATAAATATAAGATAACCATAGACTAAAAAATGTATATTGAATAAAACTGTAGATAGATACTACATAATTTTTGACTATGAATTTGGCTATTATTGTTTATGAAATTAACTAAAAAACACGAAAAGAATATATTTTCCAAAGTCTCATTAGGTTGAAGAAAAATATTTTTTTGTACACATTTTTTTTCAAACGCACTCCTTGCAACAAACCATATACATATTTTTTTTTATACAATATTTTCTAAATTATAATTGACATGCTTTTAGGGGTTTGGCTACAAGTTCTCTGTGTAGTTTGTTTTTGATTTTATTTTTTTTTAAACTAAATGTCCCCTGTCGTTTTTGTTGTGGCAAAAAAAATTTTTTGCTTGCTTCTTGTTTCCTTGCAACATCCTAACAAGAAAATTTTTTTCAGTATGGTTGCGAGTGTAAGTACTTACTTCATCTTAATTTGATTAGGTTACACTTGTTTGTTGTTTGGTTATGTTTACTTTGTTAAGATTTAATTTTAATATTTAATTGGCGAAGGGAAAAAGTCATTTTCATTTAAATGCTCAGATATAAACATATATCTCAATAGATTTTTTTAAACTAGCTTCTTGTACCCGTCATCGCACGGGTAGTGCTTTATATTTCGCCAGTATTTCTTCTTGGTTTTCACAATTCTTCTTGTAACCTGACGATGACTTTGTCTAATACGTCGAGTATTAGCCTGTTCTTTCGCCTCATAAGTTCTCAAAGAAGCTTGCCTTTCATTTACTTCGTAAATTGCTGTTATCGTAAATTGCTGTTATGTTATAGTCGAATACTTCTATGATCTTCGGTCTTTTGAGTACTCAATGTCTTCTTCTTCTGCTATCCTTGACTCACAGTGGATCATAGGGCCTCAACCATGCTTTTATATCGAACTCTATTGCGAGATGTTAGGCATACATCATTCCATGAATAGTTTGCTACTTGTAACTCCGCATCAATTGACCTTCTCCACGTTCTAGCATGTGCACCAACACGACGGCCGCTTCCTTGTGGATTCCAACGAAGCGCTTGTCGAGCAATGTTGGTATTTGGCCTTCGAAGTGTGTGGCCTATCCACCGCTATTTCCGTTGACATACCTCTATAGAAGAAGGGATTTCGTTTGTAGCATTTAGTAGCAGGGACCGTAACTGTTATAACTTTTATGGTAAAAGTCAGAAAATTAAAGTTATTTTTTGACGTTTATTTTTTCGAGCACAACAAAAAGTTATTTTTTTTCGATAAAAAATAACAGTTATTTTTGATTTATATTTTTTCAAACAAAAATAAAAGTTATTTTTTAACATTTATTTTTTTCGAGCAAAAACAAGAGTTATTTTTTACTTTTATTTTTTCAAGCAAGAATAAAAGTTATTTTAATTTTTTTGAGCAGGAATAAAAGATATTTTTTGACTTTTATTCTTTCAAGAAGAAATAAAAGTAGTTTTTGTTTGAATTCATGATAAATTCGTTGATAATTTTTTTTCAAACAAAGATAATTTTTCAGTGAAAATAATTTGTATATGCTCAAAAATAAATGGAGTTGAGTTTTGCAATCATAATTGGGGTTGGAAACACAAAAATAACTTTTATTTCTGCTCGAAAAAATTAAAGGAAAAAAAAATAACTTCTATTTCTGCTCGAAAAAATTAAAGGAAAAAAATTAACTTTTATTTCTGCTCGAAAAAAAAATTCAGAAAATAACTTTTATTTATGCTCGATATAATAAAAGTTAAAAATTACTGTTATTTTTGCTCAAAAAATTAAAATTAAAAAATAATTGTTATTTTTTTTCTAAAAAATAAAAGTCAGATATTTAAAGTGCAGCGCATTTTATGATCTAAGACTATCAAAATGATATACATACTTGGTTTAATTCTACGACATTTTCTTGCGGTTGCTTTTTTTAATCAAAAAAAAAAACAGTTATTTTCGGTCCCTGTTTAGTAGATCTTCATTTCTTATGCGATTTGACCACTATATATTAAGGATTTGCCGTAAGCATTTGTTTGCAAAGGTTTGTAGGCGCTTATCGATGGCATTTGTGCGTTTTCAAGTGTCGCAGCCGTAATACAAGATGGACTTGACATTCGAGTTATATATTCGTAACTTAGTTGTTGTTGATATTTCCCGAGATTTCCAAAATAGCTCGCAGAATGCCGAATGCAGATTTTGCCTTATTAATACGTGATTCAATATCCTCGTCGGCGCCACCTTTTGTAGATACCAAACTACCAAGATAATTAAAGGTACCTACACATCCAATAATCTCGTTATCCACTTTGATGTGTGGCGAAGGGTTTGGGCCATAACCTTCAGGCATAATCTTTATCTTGGAAATATTGATTTCCAGCCCAGCTGCCCGGTATTCAACAGTAATAGCTGTAGTGTTTTCTTGAAAGTTAAATGGGTTTTCGCTTAGAAGACATATGTCATCGGCGTATTCCAAGTCCTCGAGTTGTTTAAAGGGTGTCCATTGGATACCACGTCTACCATTCAGTGCCGTGCGCATTATATTTTAGGTGACAAGGATAAAAAGTATGGATGATAAGATACATCCTTGTCTTACTCCAATACTAACTTCGAACGAATTAGACAATTTACCTTTATGTAGACCTGGCATTTAAAGTCCACGTACATTGCCCGAATTAAGTTCAGAATTTTCGTTGGCATGTTACGGTTTTCTAAAACTTTCCATAGATAGCTCCTGTTAACACTGTCGAAGGCCTTCATAAAATCGATAACGCTAAGTAAATGGGGGTGTGGAATTCATTACAGTTGATTGCATCAACACCAAACTCTCTGAACCCAAACTGATTTTTCGCGGAGTGTTTCAGAAACTGCGTCAGACGTTCTATTCAAAATTAATTGACTTAGTATTTTGCTCGGTATTGTAAGAAGTTTTATTCCCCTGTAGCAGTCTTTCGAGTCACCTTTTTTTGGTATTTTGACTAGTTTACCTTCATTCCAGGAGGTTGGTAGAGCCACAATCTCGCCGATCCTTCAACATCACATAAAAGCATCTCCGCTGAGATATTGTCACTACCCGGAGCCTTGTTGCTCTTAAGGCTTTTAATTGCGCTGAAGGCTTTTAATTGCTATTAGTACTCGATGTAGACTGACTTTATTCTTCGCAGCTATTAAAGTAGCCTGGCGTTATTGTCCTCCCTATAGTCTAATATTTCTGTGATCTTCGGAAACATAAAGATTCTGTTACAGTGGATCTTACTGCATTCGATATCCATAGTGCAACTACTCTGTTAACTCTTTCAACTAGACGTTCATAATTGGCAACCAAACTCGAGAACCATGTGTTAAAGTTGGTCTAACGATAGCTTTATACATAATCAAAAAGAATGGGGATGTACTGAGATTGTCATTCCGTTTTTAATTTCCTTAATATTGGCTCAAAAACCAAAGCGTTATTCATATATTCTCAATCCTTATCAAATTCCAAGACGATTGAGCCATGTCCGTCTGTCTGTTGAAATCATGCTAATGCCTAAACGAAAAGAGCTACAGAGGTTGGCGAAATCGATTCGCATTTAGTTAGAGCTCCCATATAACCCTTCCCCGGGAATCAAATTTATGATTATAAATTGAAAACAATTGTAATATCTTTGACAGCTAAATTTAGAATAGAGAAGCTTTATATAGTTTTTGGTCAGTATGTAAAATTTAATGGTCATCGGTCCATATTTGACCATAGCTTTCATACAAAAACCACCCCCGGAAACCACTAAAATGCCACAAACGCCATTTAAAAGCTATAAAATTATAAACTGTAACAGCAATGGCCACTAAATTTTGCACAAATAAACAATCGTTCAACATTTGGCTGTAGTTCTTATATATAACATCCCTTATATATACCCACCATCAAAAAAATGGGAGTATATTGAGTTTGTCATTCCGTTTGTAGTTTCCTTAATATTAGCTCAAAAACCAAAATTGAAGTAAATTCTGAATCCTTATAAAATTTTAAAATGATTGAGCGATGTCCGTCTGCCTGTTGTCGGCACGATAAAACCTTAGCGAAAGGATATATGTCACTAAAATTTAGCATAAATATTCTTCGAACCGCCGTGGTATTACAGGTTAGTCATCTGCCTAGCATACCAGAGGTCC
Source organism: Stomorhina lunata (assembly GCA_933228675.1). Classification (NCBI taxonomy): domain Eukaryota; kingdom Metazoa; phylum Arthropoda; class Insecta; order Diptera; family Rhiniidae; genus Stomorhina; species Stomorhina lunata. The sequence goes on from OW121744.1 coordinate 47,231,074, forward strand.
CAAGTTTGATCCCCGGCCAGACTCACTTGAAAAAAAATAAGTTTTCAAAAAAGCGGCGGTTTACCTCATAACTCAAGCTATGTAAAACTTCTCTTACTAATGCATTTGCCGTTCAGAGCCGGAGTTAAAGCGTAGGTCCCTTTCAATGAGTCTAAAACTAGACTTGTTCCAATAGGAATGTTGTCGTGGAAATAATTATTATTATTGTTCCATTCGTTTAAAATTTTGGTATTGAAATCGGGCAAAATCTGTTTACATCTGACCATAGCTCCTGTATAACCTAATAAATACCACCTAAAATACACTTAAATGCCAATAAATGATAAACTGTAACAGCTATGGCCACTAAATTTAGCGGAAGAAATTCAATGCCAGCCAGTGTGCTAAATTTTGTCACAATCGGTTACCATTTCACCATAGCTCCCATATATTAAACTTACGGAAACAGAAAAATACAAAAAGAAAAGGGAGTTTATATCCGTCTGTCCATCAGATAGAAGCGCGATAGCGCCTTAATGAAAAGAGCTGGAGGAACAACATTTTAAAAAAGTCTTTTCGTATTTTTTATGGGACTTTTCAAATGGACCATACCGCAAATTAATGCATGAAAATGCAACATCTTTATATTATAAAGTATTTGCTATAGATAACACACTGATACATTTTGAGGAAAAAAAAATACACTTTTAAGGAAACCTATATTAAACGATAGGCCTTATTGAGTGTATCAGTTTGTCATTTTTAGAAATTTCGATATACCCTCAAAATCGAAAGTTATCGATAAAAAACGATTTTTTTGGTCTTCTCGAACAAAAATAGGCCTAGCTAAGTCATTTGTTTATCGATTTGAAATTTTAACACGGTTTGAGACAGACAAGACATTAGGCTTTCTTCTTGTTAAAAAATATTTTTTATTTCATCAAATTATCACAAAAATATTTTCAAACAAATTTAAATTTTTATTTTTTTTTTCGATTTTTTCACATTGGGACGCCGTTTTCCGCAGTATTTTGTTAGGAATGCCAAACTTTTTTATATTTACTTGAAAAGTGCATTAAATATTTTGTGAACCTAGATCATTTAAATTTAAATTAACAGCGAATTAAAAAAAATATAAGTTTTTTTTTGTAAAAGGGCCAATTTAATTAACGTACTATATACGTATAAGTACTTATATTTATACGCACATATGAATGAAGTTAAAAAAGGATAGAAACAAAGAAGTACGATATAATGTCCAAGCTCTATTTATGCCTCTATTGCCGTTCTCGGTTTGACTGTCTTGAAATCATCCCAACTTTCACGACCAAACCCTTTTCTGGTATTGCGAAGCCAAACGGTTTTTAGTTAAGATCGGTAATACAGCTTTCACACTATGTAAGAATTTCTTGGGGAACCATAGAAGTGATGAAATGGAGTGCCGGATGTCAATAAAAATTCATTTCCTGCACGCCCATTTGCCTTTTTTTCCAGAAAATCTTAGAAAACTCAGTGATGAGCAAGGTGAAAGATTCCACCAAGAAATTTTAACTATTGAAGAACGCTACCAGGGGAAAGCCCAATAAAAATGCTAGCAAATTACTGCTAGTCACTCAAACGTGAAACGAGTGACAGTGTATATAGCCGTAAAAGACAAAAGAAGCATTTTTAGTTTACTTCTTAAGTCACTTTTTTCGAATTTCAAGGAGTGCCGGCCAGAAAAATGTGCAATTTTTCGGTTTTTGCAAATTTTGACCCATAAGCTTAACTTTTTGACAAAATCTGAATGTTAATTTGTAATTTAGACCCAATTTGCTTTCCATCAACAAATATCATAAAATCGAATAGATGTCTTCAAGGACCCAAAATTTCTATGAAAATTTCCGATAACTCAAAAAATCCTTAGCCGATTTATACGCTACTTACGTAGATAGAAAGCTAATTGAGTCTACATTATGAATTAATATTTACACTTTGTTAAAATGTTTACTAAAAAAGTTAAATTTTGCAAGAACTAAAAAATTGGCCATATTTTTTTTATAAACGCAATTTTCAACTTCATGGCCTGGGCGCCACGTGATAACGTAGTCCGATTTGGCTTAAATTTTGTTATTTGTAGTTTCTCACTGAATGCCATAATAATCCGACCGCCATTTCTCTACTTGCGAAAAAGTTGAAAAAACACTCTAACGCAGTATTGTATAGAAAATTTTCTAATATGCAAATAATACTGAATTCACCATTTTTACTAAAATTGTTATATCTCTGTTAATATGTTTCCGATTTTAATTAAAGTACTCTTGTTTAACAAAATGGTAACCATGATTTTTTTTTAAGTCAAAATATATTAGGTCTTCTGATAAATTTTACGAAAAAAAAGCTTCCGAAGTTGAAAAAATCGAAAAAAAAAAATAAAATTTTAACTTCAGCGAAAAATATTTTTATGATAAATTGGTCATGTTAAAAAAAGGTCTTTACGAAGTGAAAGACTATTTTGTTTTCTGTCGAAACACATTTTAAAATTTAAAATCGATGTAAAAATGACTCAGTTAAGCCTTCTTTTCTCCGCTAAGTCCAAAAAAATCGTTTTTTATCGATAACTTTAGATTTTGAGGGTATATCGAAAATTTTAAAAATGGTAAAATGATCTTCTAACCGAGTTCTACTGGTTGAGCTTGGTTTCGTTCCGAGTGTATTTTCACTGTATCAGAGTGTAATTTTAAACAAGTCTTTGGTATATTTAATTATAACATATCATCTTTTTTGGATGAAATACAACTAAAATTTCCCGAAAATACTTTTGACACCATTTTATATTGCTACTACATTTATCTTCCATTTCTAACTAATGTAAGAACATACATTTTTTCTTTCATATGAGCTTTAATAAAAGTACAAAGAGTGCTCCATGAAAATTGAATTAACTTTTGACCAGAGTTTTGATTTATGGATGAATATAGGACAATATGGGCTTTTACTTTAGTGTTCTCGTTTTTATTTATGACAAAAGTTTAGAAATTCTTGGCATCTTCGCATTAAAATCATTTGTCACTTTTTACCAAGATAGGGCAAGAGATACTAAAAGGAATGTTGGTATCTTTTCATAAAATTGTATAAGTTGGTTAAGAAAAGTATATTTATTTTGTTCATGCATAAATATCGGTTAAATGAATAAACATTAACTATAAAAAAAAGTTTTTAAGAAACAAACAATTTTAATTACATTTTTGGCTTTAAATAAAAAAATGAACAAAAAGTCAGTAAATAAACATTTCCGTTTTAAATATTTAGTGGTTATCCTTTAATCATTTTATACATTTTTTTAATTTCCCCTCTCAATATCAAATCCCTTAATAGCAGACTTGCAATAAATACAGTTTTGTATTCGGCATTAATTTGATGACCGTTCCGTCCGTCATGAATAGAGACAGAAATGCAAAACAAAACAAAAAATCGTTCAGTTTTCAGACGAAATTAAATTGCTAAAACCATACGATACACATTCAATATGTCGGAAAAATACCCATGGGATAACACTAGTATACAAAGTAATTGATTAATTGCCCAAACCAAATCAAATGACATCAAACAAATTTGATTTGAAGACAAAAAGTATTGCGTTTATGTATGTGTATATTATTTTTTTAATTGGGAAAAATCGTTATAGTATTTACAGTATACGAGTAATTTAAGAATTAGATTTTAGAAATTTCGAATATATATTTAAAATCAATTTTATATATATTTGGTACCAAAAGACAATAAATATGAGTAAGATTACTACATTTCCTCTAATAAAAATGTTCAACCTTAATACATTTTGTTTTTAAAAACAACAAATAAGAAAGTGCTATAGTCGGCCAAACCCGACCATACGATACCATTCATCACTAGGGTCAAAGGTGTTCTTTTTCCTTATAGATTTAAGATGTTTCCGTCATTTGAAGTCAAATGTGGACCGATTATCTCGAAATTGGGCAAGTTAAATACAGTTTTACAAAAACAAGTAAGAAAGTGCTATAGTCGGTCGACCATACGACACCCTTCACCACTAAGGTCAAAGGTGTTATTTTTTCTGTATAAGGACAAATATTTGCTAAATTTTGCCATCATACAAACATTTTCTCAAAACTTACATATTTAAACTGCTTCCGACATTTGGACTTATATGAGAGCTAGGGTCAAATGTGAAGCGATTATCTCGAAATTTGGCAAATTGATTACAGTTGTTACAGAAATTATCTATGCAAAAAATAAACTTAAAATTCCCATTATCTTCAGATTTACGAGCGTTTTTGTGATTTTTGTCTCATTTAGTGCGGCTTTTTTAAAGAAAAGTTTGCATAGGAGCTATGGTCAAATGTTAACCGATTTTAATGAAATTTGGTACAATGATTTTAGTTTACATAAGCAATATTTGATTTAAATTTCATGAAAAAATATTGACATTTGTAGCCAATATATCAATTCCGGCAAGTGGGGCCTATGGGAGGTACCATAAATAATGGACTGATTTTGACGAATTTCAATGGCCATGGTCCCATTATCAAACAAATGATTTGTGCCAAATTTTATCAAATTATCTTTAGAATTGCGACCTGTAGTTTGACTACAAGGTTTACATTGGGTCCAGTCAGACGGACGGACGGACTGACATCGCTAAATCGACTGTTGTGAGTCGAAAACTTTCACATTCACCCTCGTACAATGACAAACTGCATTGCTGTCATTTTGGAAACAAATTAAGAATTAAGTTGATAGTATTGAATTACAATAAACGCGTACAATAAAAAGTGCATTGTACGCAATAATATATTAAATAAGTCAATAGTTAAATTAGTATAAATAGTAATAACATTTAGTTAAGAGGAGGGAATTTTTGTAAATAAAGCAACCAATCAACACCTACTATTAGTAGGCAATCCACTAAATAATTGTTTTTTATTTTAAATAGAAAAAAGCCTGACATACACCAGCCTTTAAAGCGGGTCCCTGGACGGCAATACTTTAAAATAAGAAAACATAACATTTTGGCGCAGCCGGTAACCGCGGAAAAAATTTTTTCGTATAAATTATTAAAATTCGGTTTATAATTTTAATTACGAAATTTTGCGCGGGTTAAGAACTAACTGGGTTTTGTATTCCTAAGGTACATGATAGGAGCGGTCCAATAAAAGACTAAACACTAGCTACCTTTGGATCGTTTTGTCCTGCATTGAAGGAAACATAAGACCCAAATAGGGATTGTGCAAGATTGGCAAACTGATAAGACTTCAGTTTGAAAGTTGCGTACAAAAAAAAAAAAAAAAACCCAAACAAAATTATAATATTATTAATAATAAAATTAATAAATATAATAATAAATAAAAAGTTTCAAACGAAGTTGGTTAAATCATCCTACGTCACAGCACAAGATAATTTGATAAAAGACTAAACACTAGCTACCTTCGGATTATCTAGTGCTGGGGAGTGGAGCGGTAAGACTAACTGGTTGTGCACAGGGTAAGGCGGACTTGTTAAAGCTACGCTACTTCCGGCTTGCCTTGGGCAACTTTTGGAACTTTAATAATACAACGGTTTACTTTACTGCTCGAAGGAAAATGACGACAGTCTATGGATCTATGGTAAGTATATTCTAAATGGACAATCCTCAGACAAAAACCGACGAACTTATAAGTAAATTAAACAGACATAGTTACTCTGTTGACAGCTTACAGGTTTTAGCGTGGGAGGAATTAAGACGTATAAATTTAGACAAGAAGGTTATAAACGGACATAGGGAAAAAATAAGACAGAATAAACTAACAAAATTAGATGAAGTAGGATATTTGATACAATTGATAGGAGAACTGAATGAGGACCAATCGACAGAGTTAAAAAATAAAGTAAGTGAATTAGAAGAGACAAAGAGGTTGTGTGAAAATCAGAGCAAGAAACTGAGGGAACAGATAAATTATACAGACAATTTATTAGAAGAAGTCGTAGCGGAAAATTCCGAGTTATTGCAAACTTTAAAGAAAAAGGGATTAAGCGAAAAGGAAATTGATAGACATATAAAACAAGAACAACTGATAAACACAAAGGACGACACTATACAAAGACTACAGACTGCATTGGAGAACGCGAGGCGAGAATTAGATACTATAGACAGATCAAGATCACCGACTCAATCGTTGAGCTTAGAGTTGAAAGGTGCTGGAATACCTTCAATAGTCGTAACTGGGGCTCAAACAGCAGAGACACAAGGTCAGGAGATTTTATCGAAGGTAAAAACTGTGTTGAGGAACGCAAAGAAAGCCGGCAGTAGAGAGTACACGGCGGAGACAAAATCCAGAAAGCTAACCGAGCTAGAGGGGTATAAACAGTCATTTGAGGAATTAGCCATCACCGACGTACACGCTTTGGAAGACTTCAGAATTTCTCTAGAGACAGCGCAAAATATCTTAGAAAGACGGTGTCAATCTCCTTTACCTGAATCAAAAATAGACAAAATGCCAGCCTTGTCGGAAATAATAAAGATAGTGAACAACGCTGTTCCTACATTCTTTGGTACTGAAGGGCCCGACTTGTCATCGGAAGTATTTAGATACATTCAAGGATGCAAAATGGTGGAGAGAGAGCTGTTAACCCATGCCGATGGTCAACTATCTCAGGATATAATTGAATGCCTTAAATTAAGACTTATGGGTTCCGCTTATTCGAAGTTATCACAGTCTAATTTTAACTCAATAGATGCTCTTTGTGATAGCATAAAAAAAGTATACCTAAAAAAGAAAAATGTCGACCAGATAAGGGAGTTGATTATAAACAGTAAACAGAACGTAAGGGAACCAGCTAGTAAGTTTGGAGAGCGGCTAGAGAGCTTACTGAAGGAAGCTATTGAAGCAGTTAGTAGTGAGTGGCCAGAAGGAGCAGGTCGTAGCGCAATGATCGCCGACTTTAAGAGGATTGCTGTTAAAAGCTTCATTAAGGGACTGAGAGACCAGGCACTGAAGGTAAGATTCATTGGACAGGAAAAGCACGAGTTGAACTCCTTGGTATCACTGGTGGAAGAAGCGGAGGAACTTCTTGGAGAAGGTCAGCATGTTATAAATGCGATTTCTTCTCTGACACCCTGTAGTTTCTGCAATGAGCAAGGTCACGAAAGGGTAAATTGCCGAAAACGTTTAAATACACCGTACTGTATTAACTGTGGCATATATGGACATGAGGTCGGCCCGATGTGCGAAGACAGAAGCAGTAGGAAAGTGACTTGTGATCACTGTAGAAAAAAGGGTCACACAGTAGAACATTGCAGACAAAGATTGGCATCATTGTATTGCAGAGTGTGTCGGACAACTGGTCATCAGGAAAATCAGTTTTGTGGCCAAAGGCAGCAAAGTGATCAAAACCAGTGGAGGAGCAACCGACCAACTAACACCAAGATACCCCCGGACAGAAATTTTGAAATGAGAAACGACAGTGCGATGGTAAAAAACCGAACCAAAAATGGGACCCAACTGTGTTACAAATGCGGTCAACCAGGCCACTTTGCGGGAGCATGTCGGAATAATTCTGTCCCACGAAGTGCAAACTACTCTCGGACAAAAGAAAGTCCAATAAATAATTCGGGAAATGCCAATCGACCCAGTTACGGCCAATAACTGGGGTAGAAGAAATAAATAACACGATTACTTGGCGCAAACATAAAAAGGAGAAAGTCCATGAAAATTTAACAGATGAAGAACCTAAGCAAAAGTTACAGGATGTCCCTGAGGCAGGAGAAGCTACTAAAGTGATCCACAAGGGTACGGTTTCCACCACGCGCTCTTGCCGAGATGTCAAGGAAAAAGAACAAGTGGTACTTGTTGACACAGGAACTAAAGTCAGTACAACAACAACAACAGGGAAACAAGTCACGGGTACTGCTCATAAGAGAAAAACATTCGAAGATAGCCAAATCAATATAAGTAACAGTGGAATAGAGTCACCCGACAGTGTGGACACAGTTTTCATCACGCTTCCATGCCAAGAGGCAAAGGAAGGAAAACTGGTCTTACTTGTAGACACTGGGGCAGATTCCAGCATAGTGAAAGAAGAGGCTATTAACGCTTTTCAGAACGGAAATAAGAGAGAAGTAAGAAAATTGGCTGGAGCCTTTGGAGGCAGTGCTTCAACGTTGGGCGCAGTACAGATACATGTGGTTGGAGGGAAAGCTCCATGGATTTTTCATGTGGTCGCTCAAGGAAGCGGAGTTCCAGGTGACGGAGTTCTCGGGCGAGATAATATTTGGGGGAAAAGTATAATAAATTCCATGACTCGAACCTTGAAAATTTTCGAGAACAACAATTTAGTTAAAACATTCTTGCTACAAAATGAAAGAGCGAGCATAGAATCAACAAACATTAAAAATTTCCTGGTTAAGGAGAGGACAATTACTATGGTGCCAGTTAATTTGAAAACGAAGGACAAAACTGTGGTGATTCACAAGCAACAACTTCACCCAGGGGTCTATGTAGGAAATACTATAGTCAACGTTCGCAACGGAAATGCAATAGTACCCGTATTGAACGCAACAGAAGAAAGTATGCCGGTGGGCAAAAACATAAAAATACAGTTCTCGAGGTTAAATCATTACACGGTCCATAAAGAAACCGAAACTTTAAAGACACCCATTATAGACGGGACTGAAAGAATAAGAGAATTGAAAGAATTATTAATGAAGGAAAAAGATTGGAACTCGGAGGAAAGAGCTTCGATGAACGCAATCTGCGAAAAATATCACGATGTATTTATGCTGTTTGGAGATAAGCTGCCCTTCACAACGCTGATTGAACATAAAATACCCACAAAATTGGATCAACCACCAATCAACCAGAAGCAGTACAGGCTACCCCATGTACACAAGGACGAGATTAATCAACAAGTATCTGAGCTCTTAAAAGAAGGAATTATAGCTCCGAGCACATCACCATGGAATTCACCTCTATTATTGGTGCCTAAAAAATCACAGGACGGAAAGACCAAGTTTAGAATGGTTGTGGATTTCCGGAAACTTAATGACGTCACTACTAAGCAGGTATTTCCTATTCCCCGAATAGATGAAATATTAGATCAATTAGGAAACAGCAGATACTTCACCACTCTGGATTTGGCAAGTGGGTATCATCAAGTGCTGTTGGATAAGGAAGATAAGAAAAAAACAGCTTTTAGCACAGACAAAGGACATTTTGAGTTCAACAGAATGCCGTTTGGGTTGACAGGTGCTCCAGCAACGTTCCAAAGAGTTATGAATACAATATTAACAGGCCTTCAAGGTTTAGATTGTTTTGTGTACCTAGATGACATAGTCATTTACGGAAGGAATGTGGCAGACCATGAGAAAAAAATAACGAACGTTTTATCTCGTCTGCGCGACAGCGGTCTTAAATTGAATACGGGAAAATGTCAGTTTCTGAGGAGAGAAATTGTTTACTTGGGACATAAGTGTTCAGAAAAAGGAGCACTCCCCGATCCCACGAAAGTAGAAAGTGTGAAGAACTTAAATCCTCCAAGAAGTATAAAAGAAGTTCAAGCGCTACTAGGGTTAGTCAACTACTACCGAAAATTTGTAAAGGGTATGGCGGAGCTGGCATCACCAATAACCCGCCTGCTCAAGAAAAACTCCAAATTTGTCTGGACAAAGGAGTGCCAACAAGCCTTTAATAGAATTAAGGAAAACATTATTAGTCCTCCCATTCTAATTTACCCAGACTTTTCGGAATCTTTCCGTGTAACCACAGATGCTAGCAACGAAGCACTGGGAGCAGTACTTTCACAGCTAAGGAATGGCAAAGACCACCCCATAGCATTCGCGAGTAGGACCTTAAGCGACACTGAAAAAAGGTACTCAACAATTGAAAAGGAAATGTTAGGCATAGTGTGGGCGACACGCACTTTCCGCCCCTATTTATTGGGACGACCTTTTACTGTATTCACGGATCACCAACCCTTGAGGGGCATTGCAAACCTAAAAGACCAGACTTCGAGACTTGCTCGGTTCAGGCATAAATTGTCGGAGTATGAATTCGACATTGCCTACAAGCCGGGAAAAACCAACTTAAATGCTGATGCGCTGAGCCGACTTCCTGTAGAAGACCAGAAAATACAGGTTGTTACCAGAGCTCAAAAAAGAGAGTTAAATAAAACAAGCATAAAAGAAGCTCAAAATAATGAAGATTCATCAGAAGAAAGGATCGCTGAGGAAAATTTCAGTATGGAGCACAGAGATGCCGTTAAAATTTTAACCGACAGAAAGGACATCGAAGAAGTTCTTCGAAGCTTTCATGACTCGCCTTTAGGTGGGCACCAGGGTGTCTGGAAGACCATAAGGCGAATTAGGAGACAATACAGATGGAAAGGTATGCAACGGGATATTAACAATTATATAAGAAAGTGTCAGAAGTGCCAAAAGAATAAGTGCGGACCAGTCGGCAAAGAACAAATGGTGTTAACCGACACACCGCAAAGACCATTTGAAAAAGTTTATATGGACATGGTGGGCCCTTTGCCAACCACCACTGCAGGCAACAAATACATTCTCACTTTTCAAGACGATTTGTCGAAATTTTTTATTTGTGCACCAATGCCGGATGCGGAGGCTGAAACGGTGGCGAAAATTTTTTACAGTGAAATCATAACCAAGTATGGTATTCCAACAAAATTAATAACGGACAATGGCTCGAATTTCACTTCCAAGCTTTTCGGAAGTGTCTGTAAACTTTTGAGGATAAAGAAACAACATATCACTCCATACCACCCTCAAGCAAACGGGTCGTTGGAAAGAAGCCATCGACCACTTACAGAATATCTAAGGAGTTTTGCAAAAGAGGACGGATCAAACTGGGATCAGTGGTTGCCTTCGGCTATGCATGTGCATAACCATACAGATCATACAGCCACCAACCAAACTCCCTTTAGAGTACTCTATGGTTTTGACGCACCTTTACCGTCGAATCTTAAGGTTAGTACTCCTTTATACAATCCTTATGACTATCCAAAATTTCTCAAGTACCAAATTCAGCGTGCATACGAGATGGCGCGCAAACATCAGATAAAGGCAAAAATAAAAGCGAAAGAACGGTATGACAAAAATGCAAAAAATAGTATAATTCATATAGGTGATCAAGTGTTGGTAAGGAATCAAACACGGAAAAACAAGCTCTCACCCCTATGGGAGGGGCCTTATAAAGTGACAGGTATTCCCTCCCCAGTTAATGTTCAAATACTAGCGAAAGGAAAGCAGAAGATTCTACACCGTAATTTGGTCAAGCTTTACAGACAAAACCAAGAACAAATAGTGTCAACCGACAAATCATCGTCGCCAAAGAATTATAGTCTATTCTTTGAAAAAAAGAATACTTACAAACATACTAACGACAGAATAACCTCATCGGGTAGTGAACAGCGTCACGAAACGGCGAGTGATTCAAAAGGTATTAGTGCTTCTATAGAAAAATTCAATCTTTGTGATAGTACAGAAGACAAGGGTGTTCGCACTTCATCGCATTCCTATGATAGAGATAGTACAGGACCATTGTTGACTTCCACCACGTCCCATAATAGTACGGACGATAATACAGAAGGCTTATGTGGTCTAAGAAATATCGGTAATACTTGTTTTATGAACACCATTATTCAGTGTTTTAATCACACAAATGAATTGACAAAATTCTTACTAAATCATAATGCAACGAAATCTACAACGTCCAAAAATCAACAAATCTTATTTGAGCTTTCCAAATTAATTAAGGAAATGTGGAGAGGTAATGTAAACACCGTAACACCTACGGAATTAAAACGAGCCTTTTCTGCCAAATATCACATGTACAGTAACTACAATCAACAAGACGCTCAAGAATTTTTACGATTATTTTTGGATTCGTTGCATGGTGCCCTCAATACTGGTACAAAGGGTGAACATTTAAAAATAGATGATAATTTAAGTGACAATAAAAAGGCCGAACTTACTTGGAAATGGTATGGCCGTCATGAGAATTCTTTAATACGTGATTTATTTGTAGGTCAACTTAAGAGTACATTAAGATGTACCACGTGCGGCAATACTAGCGTTACTTTTGATCCCTTTTGGGATTTAAGCGTTCCCCTACCTTCATCGTCAAGTTGTAAGCTTGACACCTGCTTGGATTTGCTTTTACGCGAGGAGGTTTTGGAGGGCGACGACATGCCTACATGTTCAAAATGTCAAACGCGGCGAAAATGTACAAAAAACTTTAAAATTCAACGATTTCCAAAGTATCTTGTTATACATTTAAAACGTTTTTCTGAGACATTGAAGAGTAAACTCTCGAATATTGTCGAATTTTCCACGGGTGAACGTGAATTGAATATGGGTCCTTATGATGCCAATGCTAACCCAAATATTTGCTATTCCTTATATAGTGTCACAAATCATATGGGTTCAACTGCTGGTGGACATTATGTAGCTATTTGCAAACATCCTGTCTCAAAGAAATGGCATAAATTCAATGATAATCTTGTGAGTGATTCATTGTCGGAACATAATCTTGTCTCGTCCAGTGCTTATATATTATTCTATGAACGTGTGTAAATAAATATGATGTTAAACTTCCACGTAAAATTGAAAACAAAAAAGAAACAGCAACGATGTTGAAATCATGTTAAAATGGTAAAATAATAATAACAACCTGATAGAAACAAATTAGTAATTTATTATATGATATGGGATGACTAAATTTTGTTGGCGCCCCCCAGGTGGAATCGAACCACTTCGACGTTAATCGACTACAGGTTTGAAGCCTGCAAAACAAAGAAAAACCATTAGAAAGAAGTAATGAGAACAAACAAAACAAATTTTTGTATTTTAAAAATAAAAATGTTTAAACAAAAATTTGTGTATAATAAAATTTAGAAAATATTATAAGTACAAAATTTTTAAATTAACTTTTGCATTATTTACCAAAAAAAAAAAAAAAAAAGGTCTAATTTAAAAAATTTTTTATTTAAACTGTTAAGGTGCCAAAGATTTTTTAATCTGCATTTTTCTGTCGATTTTTTGAAAATTATAAGCCCGCGAATAATTTTCTATTGAAATCGTTTAAACAGCTAAAGTGTAATAAGTCCTTTTTCTCTTTATAAAAAAAAATTATAAAAAAAAACTTTTTATAATTTTTTTTTGAAAAAATTAAACTGAACTCACTTTTTAATGAATAAAGTGCTGACATATCAGTTGAAATTTGAAACAAAAGCAACAAATAAAGTTAAAAAAAAAAAAAAGAAAAAAATTATTAAAAATAATAACAACACACTATATATGTACATAGTATTACATGATAAGCATTTGCAAAAAATATACATATAAATATATAAATAAACATATATAATTGTAAGTCAAAAGAAAAGAATTTATAAATATGTATCTCTAGATCAATAAGTAAGAATAGGTTAATTCTTAGTACGGTGCTCTCCAACATAAGCAGTTAATGATTTATCATCTCTGGAAAGCTTAGATGTGGAGCAGTCGCAACATTTCAATGCAACCGACTCAGTGTCAACCAATTGCAGATCAAAACAAAAGTCAAGTTGTCTGTTGTTGCAATCAAAGAGCACATGCTGAATGTTAGTATAGCCCTCTAAGATGCAAGTAAAGTCCATAAACATCTAACCTACAACGTGATTATCTCTGGCGGAATTGAAGATGTACGGGACTTCCCCAGTTCGAGGATCTAATTAAAAGTTCTTGTATTAGATCTCCCTGGAGTAAATGTTGAAATTTGTTTTTATATGCAGACTAAGTTGTATAACAGCAGTCTAAGTTATGTAACAGCCCCATATTCGGGTTCATAAACCGCTGGATGTCATTCTAGATAAAGAAACTATGTGTTACTCAATTCTTCGCTGGCAATCAAATGAAACATACTCTTCAGTAGTGGCTATTCTTGCCAATTGGTTTCCTAAGAAACAAAATGCGTCATGTGTTTGTTTTGGCTACCATTCATATACTTTTTGCCTGAAGATGTATTGAAACCAACGTCGATTTGATAGTCTATATAAAGAATAGACCGATCAAAAGAAGGATTCTAGCCTGCTACATTGTTAGTTTGTGCAGGAAATAATCTGAAATAACACTATTACTACATCCAATAACTGCCTATTTTACGATACCTATAAGAAATTTCAGTTACGAAAAACAACATTAACAACAACATCAGCTACAACACATCTACAACCAGTTCAACTACTCGAAAAAAAAAAATCAACAAGAAACAACAACAGCAACAACCAACATTTTTGAGAGCATTGTAAGAAATATTTCCATAGTTTTAGGTACCATAAGAAATTTAAAAAAAAGGATTGTAAAAAAAAAATAATAATAACATATTTAAAATGAAAGTTTATCAACACATATTAAAAATTTATCAACTTAATTCTTATTGAAGCCTTCCAATAGCATGGCAAAATAAACGGTCAATAACAGATCATATAAAGTCAATGTCAAACAGAATTTTAAAGAACATCCAGTTCCTGGATGTACTTTCTGTAAAGGGGGGAGGAATGTTGTGAGTCGAAAACTTTCACATTCACCCTCGTACAATGACAAACTGCATTGCTGTCATTTTGGAAACAAATTAAGAATTAAGTTGATAGTATTGAATTACAATAAACGCGTACAATAAAAAGTGCATTGTACGCAATAATATATTAAATAAGTCAATAGTTAAATTAGTATAAATAGTAATAACATTTAGTTAAGAGGAGGGAATTTTTGTAAATAAAGCAACCAATCAACACCTACTATTAGTAGGCAATCCACTAAATAATTGTTTTTTATTTTAAATAGAAAAAAGCCTGACATACACCAGCCTTTAAAGCGGGTCCCTGGACGGCAATACTTTAAAATAAGAAAACATAACACGACTCAGAAAGTGATTCTAAGCCTATTGGTATACTAAAAGATGGGTCTAAAATATTTCAAATATTTCCATGCGTTACATACATCAGCACAAACTTATAATACCCTTTCCACCTATGGTGGTGAAGGGTATAATTATGTACGCAAAAAATTAACTCAAAATTCTTATTATCTTAAGATTTACGAGCGTTTTAGTGATTTTTGTCTCATTTAGTGCGTTTTGACAGAAAAGTTTGTATGGGAGCTATGGTCAAATGTGAACCGATTTCAACGAAATTTGTACAGTGATTTTGATTAACATAAGTAGTATTTTATGTAGTATGATATTTGTGACCAAAATACCCTGCAGTAAATGCCGTCAGAGAAACAATACTGGTTTGCTATTGACAATGTCTCCAGTACTACTAGCCTATTTTGCCCCATCCAATGTTATCTACTATTGACATTTAACATTTAGAGTTCCTAAGAAATCTACCAGTAGACATCACAACTATTTACTTAGTATTGACTTTGTAGTTCTTTTGGTCCAAATGGAGACATTGGGATCAAATCGGGGCCTATTGATATACATATATGTTGACACATTCGTTGACAATGTCACCAGATATATACTAGAATAGTTGTCTCTATATATTCACTATTTCAGTACTGAACTAAAATTGGGGACATTTGAATTGATGTTACACAAAGTGTTGACATGGAGACACATGACCCCAGTTTTACTACAGGGTATCAATTCCGGAAAAATAGACCTATGGGAGATACCATAAATAATGGATCGATTTTGAAGAGTTTCAATAGCCATGGTCCCACTATCAAAAAAATTATCATTGGTAAGTTTCATCAAATTATCTTCAGAATTGCGACCTGTACTTTGATTACATGGTCAACATGGGGGTCCAGTCTGCCAAGCAGCCGCTCAGCCAGACGGACGAACTAACATCGCTAATACGGTTCAAAATGTGATTCTAAGTATGTTGGTATACTGAAAGGTAGATCTATGACAAATATTTCTATGCGTTACATACATCACCACAAACTTATAATACCCTTTCCACCTATGGTGGTGAAGGGTATAAAAATCGTAAAGAAATTATATATCTTAACCATAGCTGTATAGTGTGATTAAAATAAAAAATAAAACTACTTTTTGAATTATATCAATTATTTGTTACTTAATATGAATAATTGTTATTCTATTTCATGAATTTTAAATTAAATTATTTGCTTGATTTATTCCTTCTAAAAGAAATTAAATTAAAGTATAAATTATTATTCTTAATAGAAATAAAATTTTCAGAAAATTATTTGAAAATTTTTGAATTCAATATTCTTCATTCTAAACAAAAATATCAAAATTTAATATATTTGAATAATACTAGCAAGAATAATATTTGATATTTTTTTATTCAAATATTGAAAAATTTCATATTTTTCCAACAATTTTATTTCAAACAAAATTTTTAAAATATTAAAATTTTTTATTTATTTCAAACTTTTTGTCTTGATTAATTTTATTCAAACCAAAAAATGAAGAATAAAATTTATTTCATACAATATTAAAGAATTTTTTGAATCTTCAAACATTTAATATAAATAAATTTATTTATTTTGAGATTTGAAAAATAAAACAAAAGATAATAATAACAAAAACTAAACTACTCTCAATACACATAATAGTAAAGCAAAACATAATACAAGCGAAAATTGGTTTCCGTATTAAAAAACTACGTTCCACATCCTAAGATACTTTTTTCTTAGGTATACATTAGTATAAAACTTGATTTCGTTAAACCATGGTCTTGTGTTCAATTGGCCGATATATCTTATATCCGATAGATAATCCTAGTTCCAAAACAAAGATCCTTGCTAACTTTAGTCAATATCATCGTGATTACAATGTACACATATTTCTATGCATTACAAACTTATGTATAAGCGAGTAAGATAATCCTATTAGTAATATAATTCTATAGTCACATCTATGGTTATATGATATGGACCAATAACGTTACAAATTTTAATAAATTCGAAGATACATATCTGTGCTAATTTTTATATTTTTCACCATCTCGAGTCGATTTAACACTCCATCTAGGTGGGTGATATGTATGTATTTAAGCTTTAAGAAAAATCTGTAAAGTTTTTGATCCATATTCAGCCTTAGTAGTAAAGGGTATCGAAATGAAGTAGTTTTTTTTTAATTTCACATTAAGGAATACATTACGATTTTGTCCAAAAAGTATTGGGATCTTCCGTAATTTTCGCAATCAAAATATAGGTCGCAAAAAAATTTAATGAGATTGGCTGAAATCGATCTATTATTTCGAAGAACTCACATTGGTCTGAATTCCCGGAATAGAAATTTTGACCACAAATTTGTGTATTTTGTATTTAATTTCGAAGAAATATTTATTATACAAATAAAAATCATTTCACCAAATTTCGTTGCAATCGGTGTTCGACCGGTTGACCAATTGCGCAATAAAAAATATAAAAAAAAGTTCATACAAGTTTGTTTACTTGGATCTTATTTCACCTTAGTGTAAGGTAACATATGGTCGGTCTTGACCGGCACTTGTTGTTTTTACTTGTTTTATAAAAAAACTGTGATCAGCTACGAACCTCAATTTAAATTGAATCAAAATTAAGGCTCATACCTAAGACCACAAATGTTGGCACCCTTAAATGCAATACTAAAGATACAATCTCTATTCAAAATTATATAATGTTATATAATATAATAAAAAATGTGTTTTGTTGGTCGTTGGAAAATATGGTCACCATAACTATAATAAATTTACTTGGATATTCTGTCAGCAGGCTGGACGAACATCGTTAAATTCACCTAGAATGTGATTCTGAGTTGATTGGTGTACTTAAAGATGGATGTAAGACTTATATTTTATTGCATTAGAAATGCAGCACAAACCCAATATACCCTTTCCACCCATGGTGACGAAGGATAAAATTATTTCTATACTTAAATTGCTAAGATTAAAATATTTGTAAATTAAAATTTATGTCCGATCTTCTTACCCACGTCAAACACTAGATCGTTTACATTATTATGATTATAATCATTACACTAAAAACTATCGTCTTCACTAATTTTTTAATCTTTTTTATTTTAAAAAATCTGTAAACGATTTTCAATAGTCAAAAAATCTTGTTTGAAATAAATTCTCCAAATATTTTATTTTAACTGTTCACAGAAAATTTTGAAATAATCAAAAAAATTTGTTTGAATTAAAATTATTCCAAAAATTTTGTTGTGAATAAAATTATTCAAGCTAAATTTTCTTAAATAAAAAAATTTTGGGAGTTTTGAAGAAATTTTAATTTTATTTACAAGCAATAAAATGAAATAAAGAAATATTTTATTTCTTTGAAAGGAATACAAATTTAAATTATTTCAATTTTTACAAAAAAATATTGATTTCATTTCAAAATTTGTATTTGAAATGTAATAATTTTAAATAATAACTTAACATAATAAATCCAGAAAACCACATGCAAATTGTTATTTTATTTTAAACAATCTTAAATAATTCTAACTTAATTATATTCCTTGTAAGTAAACTAAATAACAAAATAATTAAATTTTTTTCAAAATTTTATATAAAAATAACCGAAATGTACAGCTATGATCTTAACTAACAAGTGAGAGAGCTATATTCGGCTGTGTCGAATCTAATACACCCACCATCAAATTCTGTATCTACGAGGATACAGCTAATTCTAAATGGAGGCCAAATTCCCGAAAATTTGTTATGCTTGTTGGTAAAATATTTGGACTAAATTCGGTTGCAGTAGTGTATTTAGTATGGTTCAACATTTAAAAGTACATATCTACTTTGCACAAAATTGAGTCACATAACCGCGTATAGTTTAACATTAATAAGCTTAGTACCTGGTTAACCGAGCCTTGCTCGGAGCTTTATGATAAGCATTTTGTGCAAATATTCAGTTAATTTCGAATTATCTTATTTATTTTTTCCGATCAACACATAGTTTGCATAGTTTACGGAATAACTCGTTTTGAAAAATTTTGGAAATTGGTCATAGCAACAGAAACCTCCGTCGACTCATGCGCAACAACTTTGCTATGATTTATTTCATTTTGAGTAATTTTCAGTGGCGCCGCCTGCAGTTATTCATACCAACTAAGAAACCTTCGTGTGCTTATGCGTAACAACTTTTCTAATGATTATAACATGATCAAATGCACAGTTTACGATTTAATTCATTTGGAGTAATTTTCAGTGGTGCCACCTGTTGGACTTTAGTCATTTCCATTAATAAACCTTCGTCGTCTTATCCGCAACAACTTTGCTAAAGATTATAGCATGACTAAATGTACAGCTTACGATTAAATTGACTTTGAGTAAATTTCAGTGGCGCCACCTGTCGAAATTTCTTCATACCAATTAAGAAACCTTCGTCGGCTCATGTGCAACAACTTTGCTAAAGATTATAGCATAATTAAATGTACAGCTTACGATAAAATTGACTTTGAGTCATTTTCAGTAGCGCCACCTGTCGGAAATTATTCACACCAACTAAAAAACCTTTGCCGGCTCATGCGCTACAACTTTTCTTGATCAAATATACAGTTTACGATTTAATTAATTTTTTTGTAATTTTCAGTGGCGCCACCTAACGGAAATTAGTCCTACCAACTTAAAAACCTTCGCCGGCTTATCCGCAACATCTTTGCTGAAGATCAAATTCACAGTTTACTATTCTGTAAAGAACATACATACAAACATTCATTTGTTTAAAAGTTATAACATTACTCATTTTTCCCCTTTTTATCCACTACTTTCAAAAAGTTCAATATGCTTATTTGGTACTTCTTTGGTACCAATTGAATTCGGTACATTTTATTAAAACGCAGATAAGATAATTCCTATTCATATTACTTTTGAGATGTTAAGTTATCATTTTATCCCTTTTTTTACCCATTATGGCCCCAAAATAAAAAAGTACCAAGTACGTGTTCAATATTTGTTTCAGATCTATTGACTGCAGTACAAAGTTCATTTCTATATTATTTGGTTTAAAATATAAGAGTGGGTTAAAAAAGTAGAAAAAAAAACTATTTCCGCCCTTTTTTACCCCCTATCGGACATAGTTTCGAAAAAGTACCAAACACCTGTCCGCTTATTTTCATAGCTGTTTAAAACGTAATTTTAATTTTGTTTCTATACTTATTACTTTAGGAGATATAACGTTTTCGACTTTTTCCCCTTTTTCCCCGTTTTAAAATTCTTAGAGGCAAAGGTTCCAAAAGTCCCTTCTTCTTCGACCTATACATCAAAAAAGGTACCAACTGTCCAAATTTTATCAAAATCGTTATATATACATATATATATATATATATATATATATATATATATATATGTATATATATATATATATATATATATATATATATATATATATATATATATATATATATATATATATATATATAGATAGATATATGGATATATATATATATATATATATATATATATAGATAGATATATGGATATATATATATACATACAATTATTGCTCGTTTAAAAATATAAGATATAAACCCAATAAATCTATACTGTTACATATAAATCTGGTCGGTCTTAATCATCTGTGATCGAATTTTGTGTAATAGTTTTTGGGAAACCCTTAATTTCATAAATCACAATCACAACAATTTCGATTTACAAAAATATAACAATATAAAATCATTTTAATTTTTATTTTGAAATTTTTTTAATAAAAATATATTTTCTAAAAACTTCATTACCAAAAACTTACTTGCAATAAAATGGCCACTATAAAGAAGATGACAACAAAACGCATACCGAGAGCTTTTGAAAAGGTCAAGAAAATCCCTCAAGAAAAGCTGAACAAAGACACTCCTACAATACAAGCGGAACATTCAGATGAATTGAATAACCTACAAGTAGATACCCGTGAACCCAAAACTCATTATTCGCTAAAAGATTGTACAGATCTTCTAAACAAAGCTCAGATATTAAGATACGCCCTAGAAACCGATCTTTTGGCTTGTGATGCAAAATGGACTCTATTTGTGGCAGCTGCTCTTAGTTATCGTTACGATTTAATGCTCCAACCCTTTCCCCCACAATATGCAACAGAAAGTAATGGCATAAATATTAATGCATTAGCAAGTGTCATCTCTAATACACCCACATTAAGAGTAATTCTACAAAGTATATCTGAGGAAAATGAGGAAGAACTGGATAAAGATGTGATTGATTTATTGTATTGGGTTTTCATAGAAAAGCGTGAACCAGCTTTACGTTTAGTGGAGGGAGAGGAACTGACATCCTTGCTAACTAGCATTAGTGAAAGTTCTTTGCAAACTCAACCTAGTCATGTCTTTGAAGTTAATGCCTTAACTGGTTTTCATTCTGAAGTGGAATTTCGCAATAGAAACGCTGATTTCCCGCTTAAATCGGCTTTTATGGGCCTCAAGTTTGATAATATATTTTCCATACTACAAAATGGTTTTATGCCGCCTTCCGAAAATCTAAAGCTTAAACTTACCACAGATTTGGCTACAAGTTTAAAACATAGTCCCAATTGCGCAGCCTGGGGTGCTTCACAATGTGGCTCTATAATAGCATGCACTTCAATTTGTGACTTTGTCCTCGATGCGAATGAAGAAAATATAATGTCACAGAATAAAAACGAAAAATCCTGTGTTGATATCCACTTGAGTAAAACTCAAAACGTACGTGCTCGTTATCTTTTGTTTTTTGGTCGACGCTTGCCTAGAAGTTCAGTTATACCAAGAAGGCCATTTTTGTCCTGGTTATTTCAACATAAATATTCAATTTCTTTATTGACCTACATGTTTTTTATTGTGTCTATTGGCATAGCCAATAGTGGAGGCACAGAAACTTTTAAATCTTATGTTACCAAGAAGGCTGAGTTTGTTTTGGAATTTTGTCGAAAAACTATTTCTAAAGAGTCGTTTCTATAAATTCACTGTTAAAATGTATGTATTTCTTGAACGATATGGTAAGAATATGTAAATTTTATTAAATAAATGCCGTAAAAAATAATAAAGACAATTTGGTTATGTGATGATTATTTTCAATACAAATTGTTGTTTTTTGAGTAATTTCTGACAACTTCGGACTCTTTTTTGGGTAGTTTCGTTAGAGTACGGGAACAAACATATGATCTTTTTATACTTATCAACAATTGGTAATAAATAGGGTATTATAAATTTGTCAATCAGCTTGTATTTTTTCCATTTCAGACCCCATACAAATTATATCGATCAACACAGTCTGTAGAAATCAGGCGGGTTATTCCGCGTTTCGAGTTAGAGAAAATATTTTCAAAATACAGTATGAAGCTTATCGTCACCTGAAATGCAAAAGGGCGTAACTAAAATAAAAACTAAAATTGATTTTTTGATTGATTATGACACAGGAACCCAAAATACATCTAGCTACTATTTAGCTACTCTTATGCGTACGGTCAAAAACAGCGATTTATTTACTAAAAACCAAAGGTTAAAACTGTTGCTCAAAATTTGTATTGCAGTTAAGCCCTTTTGGTTTCATAAAATATTTAGCTTGTAGATTGTTTTTTTTTTGTCGCAATTACTTAAAAACCACTCGTTTTTTGTCGTTTCAGTATTCAGGAATGGTGTTGCATTGTTTCAAAATTCGGAATTAATTTTTCATTTAGTTTAAAAGTTATGATGTTTTTTTTTTGATTATTATATTAAAAGTTATTATCCGAGACTAGGAATTTCGAATGGCTAATAGTTAGCTTTCCGACCGTACAATGATCTGTTTGTCTACAAATCAAGTCAAAAGCTCCTCTGTTCTAATCAGGGTTTAAATTTACTACGAGTTTTGTATAAAAATTGTTGAATATTTCATAATTTGAAATGAAAACTAAAAAAATATTTCAATTCAAATAATTTTCAGCAATAAAAAACTATAAATATTAGCTGTGTTCCAGAACTACCAATACTTTACAATATTGTACAATTTTTAACCAGAAATTACAATTAAGTCATATTTTTTCAGTACAGGAACACTTTCCTGTAGTTTCTGATTAAAACTTGTACAATATTGTACAGTATTGGTAGTTCTGGAACACAGCTATTGAAACTAAATCCATATTTCATAAATTTAAAATTCATTGGAAAAGCTATTTTTTTAGTTTTGCTATAAAAATTGCTAACAAAAAAATATTTTCTGATAGTAATATTTTTTTGTAGCAAGAATTTTTCATTTCAAAATATTTTACTAAAAAAATATGAAAACTTAAAATTTATGAAACTAAAAAAATATGAGAAATTTTGAAATTGAAACTACCAATAGCAGACTAAAAATTTTTTAACTACAAAATATGAGGAATTCAAATATTACAACTTAAAATTTGTTTAAATTATGATATTGAAACTTGATTGCAGGCTTTAAATTCTGAAACTTAGAAAATATAAGCATTCAAAATTTTAAAAATCCAAGATTTAAAACAAAAACTTCTTAAAATAAAAGAAATAATCAACAAAGTCAAACTAAAGCGCCAATTCTAATTTACGTCATACCTCTATTTCTTAATGAAAACTTGTATTGCGCAGAATATTTGCATTTTCTTTTATATTGAGTAAAGTCAAAATTGAATCAAAATTGAACTTCTAATAGTATGAAATTTCATTAAAGTATCTATAACCGTTTAAAAGTTACGGGTTATTCCTGAAATAACTCTTAAAAAAACCTCTGTATATCCTATTTTAAATTATTTAAAAATTATCTTTTTACATTAACCCAGCAAAACTTTGGGCTAACATGTACCGAGAGTTGTCCCATAAGATCGATAAAAATGGATAAGGACGATGGGCTAGTAACCCTCCCTTGGAAAAAATAATTACTATGAAGAGGATAAAATTAGAATTAAAATGTCCCACCACCTAATGTTAGAAGAGGACGTCCGAAACTTCGATGGAAAGATCAAGTAGAGGAACATTTTTCAAAGCTTGGCCTTTAAAATTGAAGAATATTAGCACAAGATCGAAGTCCATGGAATTTTAAAATATGCTCGGACTTTGACCTTAACAGGTTGTACCTATAAGCCATTTAAGTAAGTAAGAGTCAATGTTATTAAAAACTTATACAAAAGGGAAGATTAAAATTGTTTAAGTTTTAAAATAATTAAACATTTACAAAAAATCGTATAAAGAAATATTTTTCCAAAAATTACAACAAAGCAAGAAATGCTAGGAAAAACAAAGTTATTGTCACATTATTTTGGATCTAAAAATAAAAATTGTATATATTAATTATAAGCTGCTAAGTTTTTAACATATGAAAGAGTTTACGCCTAGCAGTCGTAGGGGTCTGGTTTCGAGCCCCCATGTGGTCATAACAAAAATTTTGTATTGCGTTTAGAAATAAATTTTTTTTAAATCAAACAACAACAACAAAAAGTTTTTGTTGTTGTTTTACAATTGCTTACCCAATTCATTACTTTTCCGCAATTGGTAAGTACTTGCCTCCAATGATATCCCCATATAAATGTAATGACTAAAACAGTGAATAAGTAAGTAGTTCGTCTTCAATAGTTTAGCTGTTTAACTTATTATTTGGTAATGAAAAGTTTTGCTGGGAAATTATGATTCGAAAATAAACTGTTACTATTATTAGGATCCGTCTTTATCTCTGTGACAAAAATTTTGAAAGGTTAAATTTTTTGCTCAAAATTTGTATGTAAGTTAAATCCTTTTAGTTTAAGAAAATATTCAACTTTTAGCTAATCCCTTTAGATTTTGAACAATTGCTCAAAAACTAAACGTTTTTATACCTTTCACCACCATAAGTGTAAAGGGTATTATAAGTTTGTGCTGATGTATGTAACGCATAGAAATATTTGTCTTAGACCCTTCTTTTAGTATACCAATAGGCTTAGAAGGCAAATACTGCCTTTGTAAACTTAAGTCGCTGTACCAAATTTCGTTGAAATCGGTCCACATTTGACCATAGCTCTTATTTAAAAACGCACTTAATGAGACAAAAATCACTAAAGCACTCGTAAGTCTAAAGATAATAAGAATTTTATGTTTATTTTTTGCATACATAAGATTTGTAACAACTATAATTAATTTGCCAAATTTTGAGATATTCGGTCCACATTTGACCTTAGCTGTCATATAAGTCCAAATGACGGAAACAGCATAAATATATAAGTTTTGAGAAAATGTTTGTATGATGGCAAAATTTGTCAAATATTTTTCTTTATACAGGAAAAATAACACCTTTGACCTTAGTGGTGAAGGGTATATTATGGTTGGGCTTGACCGACTATAGCACTTTCTTACTTGTTTTTACAATTTTCATTAAAAGAACTTTCTTTTCCGATGCCTTGTTGACCCACTTTTAAAATTTGGGTTTAATGTTCCTTGCGGTTTAAAAGTTTTTTAAGAGTTTTTTGCTACTCCTGTAAAAAAAAACTAGATATGATGTTACGTCCTTTTTCATTTTAGGCGACAATATAAATTAGAACAATTTTGTTTAAAGAGTGCTCTAAATAAAATTTGTAGTTGGATTTTCTTAAATAAAAATCAAACCTTTTAATATAAAAACTCTACAAAATACGCAAATATAATGACATATTATACAAAATCATTTAGCATTAAAATGTTTACTTAGTACTCGGGTTTTGCAAAATTATCGATTTTTTTCGGAAACCCTCCCATTAAAGATTTTACAGTTGCTTCTGATACCTTTTTGGAGCATGTGTTCCACCTGCGCTTAAAATCGGACATGTTCTTGGAAATCTTTCCTGTGTTCTTCAATTCCTTTTTTACCAGAGCCCAATACCTTTCCACAGGCCGAAGTTCTGGACAGTTAGGTGGATTTGCCTCTCGTGGTACAAAAATGACATTATTCTTTGAGTACCACTCAAATGCCTTTTTTCCATAATGGCATGATGCCAAATCGGGCCAAAAAAATGTAGTCACTCTGTGCTCTCTTAAAAAGGGTAACAACCGTTTTTGTAGGCACTCCTTTATACAAATTTCTGTGTTTATTGTGCCAGATGCCACAAATAATTTACTTCTTTTGCCACAACTGCAAATAGCTTGCCACACGAGAAACTTCTTAGGGAATTTTGTTTGTTTTTTTGTGCGAAACTCTTGCCGAACATTGCCCCGTTTATCAGCAACATAAAAATCTTGACCAGGAAGTTGAGAAAAGTCTGCCAGTACGTATGTTTCATCATCCATCACACAACAGGTGTATTTTTTATAAAATCAGACTTCAATTTTTTCGCTCGATTTTTTGCTTCTAAGTTCTTTATAGCATTGCGATCTAGAACCTTTTGGACTTTGTGTGTCTTCAGTCCAGCATAAGCTTTGACTCTATGTGCAAAATTCGTAGAACATTTCACCGTACGAGCTGCTTTTCTTAAAGAAGTGTTAGGCGCTCTTCGAAAGAGTCGCTCGACTTCTTTTGCCTTACCAATATCTGTAGGACCTTTTTTCCTCCCTGATCCAGGTTTTCTTTCAATGCTCAGGCTTTTCTTATACCGTCTGATGGCATTAGAAACCGTTCGAGGGTCAACTTTCAAATTTTTAGCTATTTTTTTAAAAGTCCATGACGGATTTTTTTGAAAAGTTTTAATTATATTTTCACGAACTTTTTTTTCGCATTCCATTTTGATTGAAATAACTATTGAAAATTAATAATTTCTAAAATAATAGTATCTGACATATCTATAGAAACTAACTTGATCAAAAAATAAATTATTTCTTGCACTATGGATAAATTTTGTCTAAAATAGTAAATGCATATTTTTTTTAGAACACTCTTTATTTATTACACCCACCGTCAAAAAGAGTTATAATGAGATTGTGAATCCATTGGTTACTTCCTTGATTTTGGCTCAAAAACCAAAAGGGGTATATATTCAAAATCCTTATGAAATTCTAAGACGTTTGAGCGATGAGCGTCTGTCTGTTGAAAGAACGATAGCACGCAAAGGAGCTAGGTTACTGAAACTTCGCAAAAATATTCTTCATTTCTACATATGACCATAGCTCCCGTATAACCTCGCCTAGGCTTATAGCAAATTTGCTTATAAATAACAAATCATAAGCACAGATAAAATTTCATCGAAATCGGTTTACATTTCACCAAAGCTCCCATACAAAATACTTACGGAAACAGCATAAACCTAAAATACATTTAAATGAAATAAACGATAAAGATTCAATGCCAGCCAGTGTACAAAATTTTGTCACAATCTGTCACCATTTGACCGTAGCTCCTATATGAAAAACTTACGGAAGCACAAATTTTCCAAAAGAAAGGAGGTTCTGTCCGTCTGTCTGTCAAATGAAAGCTCGATAGCGCCTTAACTACAAGAGCTGAAGAGACAAAATTTTACAACAGTATTTTCGATTATGTACTGAAAATGGGCCAAATCGGTTTACATTTAGTTAAAGCTTGCATATGATCCCTCCCCGGAAATCACATTAATGCTGATAAATTTAATACAATTATAATAGCTATATCGACAAAATTTAAAACACAGAAGTTTTATGCAACCTTTGTTCAGTATATCAAATTTTATAGGAATCGGTAAATATGTTACCATAGCTTTCATTAACAAAAACCATTCCCGGAAACTAGGGGGTTATCGATTTCGTGATTTCAAAAGACTGGAATTCGACATCTGTCAAACTAAGTAGTAAAACTAATTTTTTTTCTTTTCAGCTAAAAGTCTGACATTGACGAAAATGGATCGCATAAGTATCACACAACGCTCGTCGTTCTCATTAATGGTCTTATGATAACTGACTTTTTTTTGCATGCTATTGAAGAATACGACTTGGATACGACATGCCACACAACTTGAGCAAACATGGCATTATTGCAAGAGGCATTTCCTGGCCGCGTAACTTGTCGTCGTGGCAATATCAACGGGCCACCAAGATCATGCGATTTGACAATATTAGACTTTTTTTGTGGGGCTTCGCAAAAGACCAGATAAACCTTTAACTCTTGAGCACTTAAAAACCAATATTCGTCATGTTATGGCTGAAATACCGCCCAAAAATTATCACAAATGAAAAAGCTTCTTCATATATTTGAAGTTCCAGAAGTAGATTCATTAGCCAGAGCTTTTGATATTTAGTACCCCAAATACAAAAGTATTTCTTCTTTTTATACCCTTCACCACCATAGGTGGAAAGGGTATTATAAGTTTGTGCTAATGTATATAACGCATAGAAATATTTGTCTTAGACCCACCTTTTAGTATACCAATAGGCTTAGAATCACTTTCTGAGTCGATTTAGCGATGTCCGTCCGTCAGTCTGGCTGGCTGGCTGGCTGGACCCCCATGTAAACCTTGTAATCAAACTACAGGTCGCAATTCTAAAGATAATTTGATGAAATTCCCACTTCCCGGAATTATATATATATATATTGGCCACAAATATCAATATTTTTTCATGAAATTTAAAATAAATACTGCTTATATAAACTAAAATCACTGTACCAAATTTCGTTGAAATCGGCCAACATTTGACCATAGCTTCCATACAAACTTTTCTTTAAAAACGCACTAAATGAGACAAAAATTCACTAAAACGCTCGTAAATCTAAAGATAATGAAAATTTTGAGTATATTTTTTGCATACATAATTTTTGTAACAACTGTAATCAACTTGCCAAATTTCGAGATAATCGGTCCACATTTGACCCAAATGTCGGAAACAGGTTAAATATATAAGTTTTGAGAAAATGTTTGTATGATGGCAAAATTTAGCAAATATTTGTCTTTATACAGGAAAAATAACATCTTTGACCTTAGTGGTGAAGGGTATCGTATGGTCGGGCTTGATTGACTATAGAGCTTTCTTACTTGTTATTATATCATTTTATGTTATTTAATAAGTATCGGGTGTTTTTTATTGAGGTATAGAACTTTAAGTTGGCATCACTTTTTTAACTGGCGGCCATTTTGTCAGCTGTCAAGTGATTAATATTTAGTTTGGTTTGCCATTTCATCATGAACAGGTTGACAAAAGAACAACGCTTGCAAATCGTGCAAATTTATTTCGAAAATAATGGTTCAGTTCGCAAAGTTTACCGCAAGCTCCGTCCATTTTATGGTCGACATAATCGTCCATCAGAGCAATTAATTGATCTCGATGCTGATTTTCATCGCAAAATTTTGTTCAGTAATGAGGCTCATTTTTGGTTGAATGGCTACGTCAACAAGCAAAATTGCCGCATTTGGAGTGAAGAGAATCCACATGAGACCCTTGAGACGTCATTACATCCACAAAAACTGACTGTTTGGTGTGCTCTATGGGCTGGTAGAGTCATTGGGCCATACTTCTTCCGAAATAATGCTGGAGAGTCAGTTACCATAAATGGAGACCGGTATAGAGCCATGATAACCGACTATTTTGTTCCCCAATTGGATGGCATGAATGTGGATGAGTTGTGGTTCCAACAAGACGGCGCTACATGCCACACAGCGCACGTCACAATTGATTTATTGAAGGAAACATTCGATGAGCGCATAATTTCGCGGAATGGACCTGTCAATTGGCCACCAAGATCGTGCGATTTGACACCACTGGATTATTTTCTTTGGGGATATGTGAAGTCGCTCGTCTACGCCAACAAACCAGAAACGTTAGGGGACTTGGAAGCCAACATTCGTGGCGTTATTGCCAACATACGGCCCCATATGCTCGAAAAAGTAGTTGAAAATTGGACCTGTAGAATTGGCTTTATTCGAGCCAGCCGCGGCGGCCACATGCCCGAAATCATATTTAAACATTAATGGCATAAAATTATCTTTCCAATAAAGCCAAATTGATGGACATTAAAACGATTTTCTTGTGTTTTATTTCAATTCGAAGTTCTATACCTCTAAAAAAAACACCCATTAGAAGCAGTAATCGAATCTATATAATGTTGCAAATAAAAATTTTTATACTTTCAATTCTCACCTCTTATAACTTATACCTCTAAACACATTTGAGTAATCCCATAAATCGCTTAAATTATATAAATGTTATAAAGGATTTAAATATTTAATATAAACAGTATAAAAGCAACTTAAAATATTAAACAAAAAAGTAAAGAACACAAATTTCTTTAAATAAATATCGGCTAAATGATGTCTTCTTCATACATATAACAGTAAGAGTATATAACCCGTGTATGAAACTTTTTCGAAGCTCCTTATAAGAGCCTCTTTTTTAATATATACTGACATTACTTGACTTTATATACTTACTTATATATGTATAAATATATATTTTGTATAATGCGGTAATTTATTAATACACTTCAGTTAAAATATGACTCCCTTGAGACAGATAGACATTTTATAGACAGACAGACAGACAGACAAACATACAAAACACAAAAACTCTGTAAAACACCAAAGTCAAACAAAATAAATGAATGAATGAATAAAGGAATTTTAGCCAACCCAGGAACACAGGTTGATGATACGTCCTTTGCCTTTACTTTGCAAGTACACAAAACATTAAGATTTCAAGAAGAATGAAAAAAAAACTTTTATTTTACTTTTAATGTGCCAACTAAACAAAAAATTAAATGGGGAAAAGGTAGGCAACTGTATTCAATAAATAAAGGATGAGTTTTGATAAACATAAAATTTTACTTTTTTATTAGGAACAGTGTGACATGTATCATGGGACTCAATAGGTTTAGTATAAAAGAAAGAATTTACAAAGCTAAGAAATTTCCATATTCGGATAGAGATGATTTAAATATATTTTCTAGTGTAAACAGTGTAACTAATTCTTGGTCACTCTGTTTTCGTTTAACTTTTGGGCTGAAAACAAATATAGGAATCATATGCGAATTTTAACATTAAACTTGACTATTAAAATTCTTTCATATATTTGTTTTAGTAGTTGCAAATATGTATATAAAATTGTGTCTCATGCGTTTATTAGATAAGGAAAATTTGCAAGGCCTTCAGTTTTAGGAGTAATGTTTTAAGTGCTTTAAAATTTAATTACAAAAACTTCCTATAAAAATAATAAATTATTGTAAAATTTCCTATAACAATAGTCAATTTTTGAAAAATTTCCTATAAAATAGAAAATTTTTGAAAAATTTCCTATAAAATAGTAAATTTTTGAAAAATTTCCTATAAAAAAAGAAAATTTTTTAAATATTTCCTATAAAAATAGAAAATTTTTGAAAAGTTTCCTATAAAAATAGAAAGTTTTTAAAAAATTTCCTATAAAAATAGAAAATTTTTGAAAAATTTCCTATCAAAATAGAAAATTTTTGAAAATTTTTTTAAAAAAAAAAGTAAATTTTTAAAAAAATTCCTATAAAAATATAAAAATTTTGAAAAATTTCCTACAAAAATAGAAAATTTTTAAAAAATTTCCTATAAAATAGAAAGTTTTTGAAAAATTTCCTATAAAAATAGTAAATTTTTGAAAAATTTCCTATAAAAAAAGGAATTTTTTTTGCCAAAATTCTTATAAAATTAGTAAATTTTCTTATAAAAATAGTAAATTTTTGACAAATTTCCTATAAAAAAAGTAAACTTTTTTGCAAAAATTCCTATAAAATTAGTAAATTTTTTAAAAATTTCCTATCAAAACAGTTAATTTTTGAAAAAATTCCTATAAAAAAGTAATTTTTTAAAAAATTTCCTATAAAAATAGTAAATTTTTGAAAAATTTCCTATAAAAATAGTCAATTTTTGAAAAATTTCCTACAAAAATAGTAAATTTTTGAAAAAAGTTCCTGTAAAAATAGTAAATTTTTGAAAAATTTCCTTTAAAAATAGCAATTTTTAAAAAATTTCCTACACAAATAGTAAATTTTTGGAAAAGTTTCCTATAAAAATAGTAAATTTTTAAAAAAATTTACTATAAAAATAGTAATTTTTTGAAAATTTTCCTATAAAAATAGTAAATTTTGAAAAATTTTTTATAAAAATAGTAAATTTTTGAAAAATTTCCTATAAAAATAGTACATTTTTGAAAACTCTCCTATAAAAATAGTAAACTTTTGAAAAATTTCCTAGAAAAATAATAAATTTTTGAAAATTGTTCCAATAAAAATAATAAATTTTTGAAAAATTTCCTATAAAAATAATAAATTTTTGAAAAATTTGCTATAAAACTAGTAAATTTTTGAAAAATTTTCTATAAAAATAGTAAACTTTTGAAAAATTTCCTATAAAAATAGTAAATTTTTGAAAAATTTCCTATAAAAAATTTTGAAAAATTTCCTATAAGAATAGTAAATTTTTGAAAAATTTCCTATAAAAAATGGTAAATTTTCGAAAAATTTCCTATAAATATAGTAAATTTTTTTAAAATTTCCAATAAATATAGTAAAGAAATTTGAGAAATTTCCTAAAAAAAAGTAACTTTTTGAGAACTTTCCTATAAAAAAGTAAAATTTTGAAAAATTTCCTATTAAAATAGTAAATTTTTGAAAAAGTTCCTATAAAAAATGGTAAATTTTTGAAAAATTTCCTATAAATATAGTAAATTTTTGAAAAATTTCCAATAAATATAGTAAATTTTTGAGATATTTCCTATAAAAAAGTAAAATTTTGAAAAATTTCCTATAAAAATAGTAAATTTTGAAAAATGAAAAAGTAAAAAATGTCCTACAAAAATAGTAAATTTTTGAAGAATTTTCTATAAGAAAAGTAAATTTTTGAAAAATTTCCTAAAAAAAAAATAAATTTTTGAAAAATTTCCTATAAAAAAAGTACATTTTTAAAAAATTTCCCAAAAAAATTGTAAATTTTTTAAAAATTCCTATAAAAATAGTATTTTTTTTAATTTCCTATAAAAATGGTAAATTTTTAAAAATTTTCCTATAAAAATAGTAACTTTTGAGAAATTTTCTGTAAAAATAGTTAATTTTTGAAAATTTTTTTATAAAAAGAGTAAATTTTTGGAGAATTCCTATAAAAAAAGTAAATTTTTGAAAAATTTCCTATAATTGTAAATTTTTTTTAAATTTTCTATAAGTAGTTTCTGTAGGATGCATCTGTATAAGTTTTTTTCTGGGTGAGATTTTCTGAACTTTAAATTATAAGGCCTTAAATTTTAGTAATTTTCCCGCTTAATGTACCTTTAAAAATAACTCTGGCTTTATTTTTGTTAAATGTGTCTATGAGTTTTTGCTTTATTTCCTATTCATATATTTTTTAGTCTGAAATTTGCAGATTTTGAATAGTAAATTTGGAGTGAGAGAATTAAAACTGTTGCTATTACGTAAATACATATTTCGAAAACATTATAAATCAGAGTTGGGAAAAACAAACAGGCTGGGAAAAGAAACATGAAAAAAAGTTTTCTTTTTAACTTGACAATATTACGACTTTTCTAAGATGTTTAATGTTAGATTTTTCTTATTTTTTTTGCTGTCAGAAAATAAAAAAAGAAACTTTTTTTCGAGTTTCAACATCTGCAGGAAAATTAAAAAAGTAAGACAAAAAAATCTATGAAAAATACGTAAAAAAATATAAAGTTTGCATGAATGTAATTTAACCCTGTTGGATTCTTATTAATAAGAGTATTAAAAGTTTCAGTTTTTCTTTTTTTCTGTGTGTTTGGCGTTTAAAGGAGTGAGTCATTTCTTATTTCAAGCTTATTCCCCAGGGTGCAGTTACTAAGTAGAAAAGTATTTTTATTTTCTTCTTATTTGGCGGTAGAGTTCATGGTGGAGTTAATAATTACGTTGTAATTTTTTTTTCTTTTTTTTTTTGATATTTATTTTTATATGGATCACAAAGCAACAAACAGACAAATATTTTGAGATATAACTGGTAAATGAATAGCAGAAATTAAAACTGGGGTGTACTGAAATTAAATGATTTGAGTTTTGTGCTTATGTTTTTTTCTACTTTTAGTAATTTTGATTTTTTTTGGCAGTGATTGCATTGTGCGTAACTTAACCCATGTTTGAGGAAAAGAAAATGTTTTTGAAAAACTTCCTGAAAAAATACAAAATTTTTGAAAAATTGACTATAAAAATAGTATAATTTTGAAAAATTCCCTAAAAAAAAGAAAATATTTGAAAAATTTTATATAAAAATATAAATATGTACTACAAAAATAGTAAATTTTTAAAAAGTTTCTTAATATAATAGTAAATTTTTAAAAAAATTCCTATAAAATTAGTACATTTTTGAAAAAATTTCAATTCAAATAGTAAATTTTTGAAAAGTTTCCTATAAAAATAGTAAATTTTTAAAAATTTTCCTATAAAATAGTAAATTTTTAAATAATTTCCTATAAAAATAGCAAATTTTTGAAAAATTTTCTATAAAAATAGCAAATCTTTTAAGAGTTTCCTATACAAATAGTAAATGCTTGAAAATTTTCCAATAAAAATAGTAAATGCTTGAAAATTTTCCAATAAAAATAGTAAATGTTTGAAAAATTTACTATAAAAATAGCAAATTTTTAAAAAATTTTCTATAAAAATAGTAAATTTTGGAAAAAATTTACTATAAAAATAGTTATTTTTTAAGAAATTTTCTATAAAAATAGTAAATTTTTGAAAAATTGCCTATAAAAATAGTAAACTTTTAAAAAATTTCGTATAAAAATACTAAATTTTGGAAAAAATTCCTGTAAAAATAGTAAATTTTTTAAAAATTTCCTGTAAAAATAGAAAATTTTTCAAAAATTTCCTATAAAAGTAGAAAATTTTTGAAAAATTTCCTGTAAAATAGTAAATTTTTGAAAAATTTTCTATAAAAATAGTAAATTTTTGAAAAATTAGCTATAAAAATAGTAAATTTTTGAAAAATTCCTATAAAAATAGCAAATTTTTGAAAAACTTCCTATTAAAATAGTAAATTTTTGAAAAATTTCCTACAAAAATAGTAAATTTTCGAAAAAATTCTAAAAAATAGCAAATTTTTGAAAAATTGCCTATAAAAATAGTAAATTTTTGAAAAATTTCCTTAAAAATACTAAATTTCTGAAAAATTTCCTATAAAATAGTAAATTTTTGAAAAATTTCTTATAAAAATAGTAAACCTTTGAAAAATTTCCGATAAAACAGTAAATTTTTGAAAAATTTCCTATAAAAATAGTAAATTTTTTAAAATGTTCCTATAAAAGTAGTAAATTTTTGGAAAATTTCCTATAAAAATAGTAAATTTCTTAAAATATTCTTATAAAAATAGTAAATTTTTCAAAATTTTCCTATATAACTGGCAAATTTTTGAAAATTTTCCTAAAAAAATAGTAAATTTTCGAAAAATTTCCTATAAAAATAGTAAATTTTTCAAAAATTTCCTATAAGAATAGTAAATGTTTGAAAAATTTCCTATAAAAATTGTAAATTTTTCAAAAATTTCCTATAAGAATAGTAAATGTTTGAAAAATTTCCTATAAAAATAGTAAATTTTTTGAAAAATTTTCTATAAAAATAGTAAATTTTTTAAAAATTTTTTTATAAAAATAGAAAATTTTTAAAAAACTACCTATAAAAATAGTAAATTAAAAAACAAATTCCTTAAAAAAAGGTAAATTTTTAAAAAATTTCCTATAAAAATAGTAAATTTTTTAAAAATTTCTTATAAAAATAGTAAGTTTTTGAAAAATTTCCTATAAAAATAGTAAATTTTTGAAAAATTTCCTATAAAAATAGTAAATTTTTGAAAAATTTCCTATAAAAATAGTAAAGTTTTTAAAAATTTCCTACAAAAATTATAAATTTTATAAAAATTTCCTATAAAAATAGCAACATTTTTAAAAAATTTCCTATAAAAATATAAAATTTTTGAGAAATTTCCGATAAAAATTTAAATTTTTAAAAATTTCCTATAAAAATTTAAATTTTTGATAAATTTCCTATAAAAATTTAAATTTTTGAAAAATTTCCTATAAAAATTTAAATTTTTGAAAAATTTCCTATAAAAATTTAAATTTTTAAAAAATATCCTATAAAAATAGTAAATTTTTGAAAAATTTCCTATAAAAATAGTAAATTTTTGAAAAATTTCCTATAAAAATAATAAATTTGTGAAAAATTTCCTATAAAAATAGTAAATTTTTGACAAATTTCCTATAAAAATAGTAAATTTTTGAAAAATTTCCTATAAAAATAGTAAATTTTTGAAAAATTTCCTATAAAAATAGTAAATTTTTGAAAAATTTCCTATAATAATAGTAAATTTTTGAAAAATTTCCTATAAAAATAGTAAATTTTTTAAAAATTTCCTATAAAAATAGTAAATTGTTGAAAAATTTCCTATAAAAAATAGTAAATTTTTGAAAAATTTTCTATAAAAATAGTAAATTTTTGCAAAAATTTCCTAAAAATGGTAAAACTTTGGAATAGTTAAGACCATCTATTTAATTAAACACTTAAGCGAAATTGTAAAACGAGAATTAAGTTGACACTAAAAACTTTTTTACTTTTTCGCTTATGACCATATGATTGATTTGATTCAGCATCATAGTTTTTTCCTTGGAGTGTATCAGTTATACATTACGTAGGGTGTCATTATTATATTTTTTTTTGCTTTTTCATTTAAGGGGTTAACAACTAAAAATATTTCGCTATAAGGGTAATTTAAGAACAAAATCAAAAAATTGTTTTAGGAATAAGAATAAAGTTAACATATGTTTTGTCTAATTTAACCAGGGATGGGTTATTGAGTTTTATACTTATATAATCTGGAAGTATGAGAATATAAAAATAAAATTTAGTAAAGGTACTGAAACGAAACTAATAGTCATGATAAGTCAGGTGGAAAACTTGTATTTGTTTAATACAAAAAAGGAGGAAAAATTGAAATCACTGTTAAAACATAAAAATATTTTCACCCAGAGTTTTTTTGTTCTTAAATTGTGAATTGTTAGATGATAATACAAATTTTGAGGCTTATTTAAGGCAAACCAAATTATTTATTAACTATATACACTGCCGGTCATTAGTTAACGACAGCTATGGCAAAAAATATTGATTATCAATATCTGAATAAGGGATAGATATTCTGTGGTTAAAATAAGCTGAGAATATTTTTGTAATCTTAAATATGTGTAACTCCTTCCATATATGTCATATATTGTCTACCACAAAATTGGTTGAAAATTGTTAGTAAAAACATTAGCCCATGAGGAATCATTAACCTAAATTCACCATAGATGGAAGATGAAAAATGTGCAATGAAATATACTAGAAATGCCACAAAAGCTACTGTCAAAAACAATATCAAGGTACTACATCTAACAGCTGACAAACCGCTATGATAAAGGTACGTTATCTTATATTCTTAAACGAGCAATAATTGTATGTATAAATATAAATATATATATATATATATATATATATATATATATAAACGGGTAAAAAGGGGAAAAAATTGAAAACGTTATATCTCCTAAAGTAATAGGTATAGAAACAAAATAAAGATTACGTTTGAAACAGCTATAAAAATAAGCGGACAGGTGTTTGGAACTTTTTTAAATCTATGTCCGATAGTGGGTAAAAAAGGGTGAAATAGTTTTTTGGTACTTTTTTAACCCACTCTTATATTTTAAACCAAAGAATATAGAAAGGAACTTTGTACTGCAGTCAATAGATGTGAAAGCAATATTAAACACGTGCTTGGTACTTTTTTGTTTTTGGGGCCAAAATGGGTAAAAAAGGGATAAAATGATAACTTAACATCTCAAAAGTAATATGAATAGGAATTATGTTAAATGCGTTTTAATTAAATGTACCGAGTTCAATTGGTACCAAAGAAGTACCAAATAAGCATATGGATCTTTTTGAAAGTAGTGGATAAAAAGGGAAAAAATGAGTTATATGTTATAACTTTTATACAAATGAATGTTTGTCTGTATGTATGTTCTTTATAGAATAGTAAACTATGAATTTGATCGTGTTATGCTCTTTAGCGAAGATATTGCGGATAAGTCGGCGAAGGTTTTTAAGTTGGTAAGACTAATTTCCGCTAGGTGGCGCCACTGAAAATTACTAAAAATTAATTAAACCGTAACCTGTATATTTGATCATGCTATGATCTTTAGCAAAGTTGTAGCGCATGAGCCGGCAAAGGTTTTTTTATTTGGTGTGAATAATTTCCGACAGGTGGCGCTACTGAAAATTACACAAAGTCAATTTTATCTTAAGCTGTACATTTAATCATGCTATAATCTTTAGCAAACTTGTTGCGGATAAGCCGACGAAGGTTTATTAATTGGAATGACCAAAGTCCAACAGGTGGCGCCACTGAAAATTACTCAAAATGAATTAAATTGTAAACTGTGCATTTGATCATGTTATAATCATTAGAAAATTTGTTACACATAAGCAGACGAAGGTTTCTTAGTTGGTATGAACAGCTTCAAGTAGCGCCACTGAAAATTACTCAAAATGAAATAAATCGTAAACTGTGCATTTGATGAGGCTATAATATTTAGCAAAGTTGTTGCTCATGAGTCGACGGAGGTTTCTGTTGGTATGACAAATTTCCAAAATTTTTCAAAATGAGTTAGAAATAGAAGATATAGGTTTATATGAAAGTGCTCACAATAGATGCGTACGACGAAATTCGTCGTGCGTATCGAATAGTGCGATAGATTTATTTCTATTTCATACGCAGACGAACGACGACTAAACTGGTTTAGAGTGGCTGCATTTCTATTTCTGTTGTAAGGTATAAGAAATTATATGTGTTTTTGTGAAATATGGTCACCTTATAAATTGTAAACAAAAAATAATTATTTCAAATAAAATTAATTAAATATTTTCTTTTTGTGAAAAAATGAAAGAATATAATAAAAAAAATATTGCAAATGTTGTGAGTGCGCGATATGTACGAAAGTGTGTGTAATTTGTGCTAATGAAAAATAAACAAAAATGGCGTCAGCAACGTTTATTCGTCATAAATGTGTTCCAAACTATGTGTTGATCGGAAAAAATAAATAAAATAATTCGAAATTAACTGAATATTTGCACAAAATGCTTATCATAAAGCTCCGAGCAAGGCTCGGTCAACCAGGTACTAATGATATTAAGGTAGATATTTATTTTCTGCCCGTTGCCCAACAGCAATTCATAACCAAAGTTGAATTTAACTGCTGTCCTAAACAGTTGACAGGCAGTGTAAAAGAAAATCCTCAAATCGAACTATGCATAACGATTTCAATATCAAAGAAAAACTTAAAGGTCTTAGCCATAATGTGATTAAGGTATTTTATTTAAATGCAAATTGAAAGGGAATAGCTATGGAAAAGCAATAAGGAAACGTTTTACAAGAAAATATCTTAAAGTTTAAAAATCTTTTTTTTTTTGAGTGAAGAAAAAAAATTAATACAAAATCAACATGCAACTCGTATATCTGTAGGTTTGAATGTGAAAAACAACACAACTTGGCAAACACCTCATCAAACATCAAAGAAAATCAATTTCAGGTTTTTTTCTATGAACTCTTGGGTTTTTCTTTGAATTTCTTTTTTTTTTTAAACCTGAAATCATCCCCCAGATTTAAAGGAAACAAATGTCGCCTGGAACAAAAAGAAAGAAAATCGCTTATCAGAAAACTTATTTATTTATTTACTTAACATTATGTAGAAAAAATAGAGTAGAAAAAATTACAAGTGTAAGAAAAAAAAAAAACACATGAAAGTGATGAGGAGAAAAAAAACGCAATTTATATCTTTACCTAAGAGCAAGAAAAATTTATATAAAATCTGTGATAAAAAATATAAAGTCAAAGTAAGTTAAAATAATAAACACTAAAGTAAATTGACTTTAAGTTTGTGACGAATCCGAAAAAGGAGATGTGGGTTATAAGGTAAATATTTAACGTCTTATATATAGAATCATATCATATACATACATACATATATTAATAAACAAGTAAGAAAAGCTATAGTCGGTCAAGCCCGACTATATGACAAACTTCACTGCTAAGGTCAAATATGGACCAACAATTTAACAAGTTTTCCTTGTATCTTAGAGACATACATATACATACATATACTTTGAGTTATTTTTTCAAAATTTCGAGATTTATGTCATTTCTGGCTAAGGGCCTAATATGGGAGCTAGGGTCAATTGTGGACCGATTGTTACCAAATTTTCGTTTTTACTTTATATATACAAACTATTTATCTGTGCAAAGTTTTAGTAAACAAATGCATTTATCTTTAGAGTTATAAACGTTTTGGTGCTTTTATGTGTACATAAACGTCTTTTGAGAATGTGTCTTGTATGGGAGGTATGGTCAAATATGGGCCGATTCCTACAAAATTAGATACACTGATTAAGGTAATCATAGGCAATATTTGTGCTGAATATTATTAAAATACAAGTAAGTTTGTGGCTGTAAAGGACCAAAAACTCTATTCCGGGAAGACATCCCTATGGGAGGTACCCGAAATAGTAATCCGATTTTGCTCAAAAAGTATAGGCATCGTTCTTGGACCAAAATATGAGCCTGTGCCAAACTGCATCAAATTATCTTTAAAGTTACGACCTGTACAATAACAAGCTTACATGGATAACCGGCCAGCCAGCCGGTCGGACATCGTTAAAACAACTCAGGGAGTGATTCTAAGCCGATTATTGGTCTGGTGGTTCTCAGACCAATATTACAAACATCAGCACAAACCCAATATACCCTTTCCACCTATGGTGGTGAAGGGTATAAAAACACTTAATCTTGCCAAAAACAAGTATTTTCATGTTTTTTATTAAAATTCGCTAATTATTATTAATGTTTCGTAATTTCGCTATAAAAATTTTAAGGAAATCCAAATTTTGACATTTGACCCCGGTGAAGAATGGGTTAATGTCGTCCGATATTAAAACCTAGCATAGGTCAGCATAGGTTTTCCATAAGCTTATCAATAAAATTAATTATTTTATTTTGTTAAAATTTAATACAAGTAGAATTTACTGAAAATCTACTCGAATTTTTCCCAAAAATCTATTATTTTCGCGAAATTCTTCAATTTTAAATCGCAGGTACAGCGAAATTGTTTAAGATGTCGACCTAATTTTTTTTGAGTTTTATTCTCCCATTTGTCTGTTTTAATTCACTGGTGAGTAAATTCTAAATTTGTAATATTTGTTGAACCAAATTTTCGAAAAATTAAAAAAATGATTTTGAAACCGACCTGAGAAATATGTACCATTTTCCAACATGAAAAAAACTGAGTAATTTCGTTTATATTTAAGCAAAACTGAACTATTCAACACTAACGAGTCATTTAATCATAAATCATTTCTAACTTTGAAATTTCTTTAATTACAATATAAAATTTTTGGTGCATACCCTTAGGCTCGTTTTCAGGGACAGGAACTTTTAGGGGAAAATTGGAATAACTCCAAAACTACTTCATGGATTTTCGTTTTTGACTATTTGAATTAAAGCTGTGTTAGTTTTATTTAGCATTCCTTTATTTTTTCTAATTTTTTGGTTTATTTTTGTTTGAAATTTTCAAAAATAAAAAATAACCTATTTTTCACCATAAAAATGTGCTATTAAACTTTGGATGCGATGCGCACCCATAGAACGTTGTCTGATTTGGCTCAAATTTTCAGAACTAAACTATTAGATTCATTGTTATAAAATTCGGAAAAAAAAAAAAAACATTTTCTTTCATACAATTTCATACAAAAAATTGTCATCTTGTACATATATATTTCATGTAAAAAATTTTAAATTTTTAAAATTTTAAAACAGGGAAATTTTAAATATTTCTTACAAAAATTTTGAAAATTTTCTATAAAATTTCCTATAAAAATATGAAATATAGAAAAATTCCCATGGGAAATTTTAAAAAATTTCCTAAAAACGAAATATTTTAAAAATTTCTTGAAAAAAAAGGAAATTAATCCTATACAAATAAGAAATTCAAAAAAAATGGGAAAAATTTATAATAATATAATTTCCCATTTTTACGGAAAATTTTAAAAATTTTTCTTTTTCACAACAAATTTTTAAAATTTTCCATTTTTATGGAAAATTTTTTAAATTTCCCATTTTTATAAGAAATTTTTAAATTTTCCTGTTTTTACGGTAAATTTTCAAAATTTTCCTCTTTTAATATGTTTCCCATTTTTAAAAGACATTTTTAAAATTTCTTATTTTTATAAGAAATTTTTTAAATTTTTCTGTTTTTATGAGAAATTTTCAAAATTTCCCATTTTACAGAAAATTTTCAAAATTTCCAACTTTTATAATTTCCCATTTTTACGGGAAATTTAAAAAATTTTTCTTTTTCACAACAAATTTTTAAAATTTTCCATTTTTATGGAACATTTTTAAAATTTCCCATTTTTACAAGAAATTTTTAAATTTTCCTGTTTTTACGGTAAATTTTCAAAATTTTCCTTTTTTAATATATTTCCCATTTTTAAAAGACATTTTTAAAATTTCTTATTTTTATAAGAAATTTTTTAAATTTTTCTGTTTTTATGAGAAATTTTCAA
The DNA here is from genome assembly GCA_933228675.1 of Stomorhina lunata. Taxonomy (NCBI): domain Eukaryota; kingdom Metazoa; phylum Arthropoda; class Insecta; order Diptera; family Rhiniidae; genus Stomorhina; species Stomorhina lunata. The sequence continues at coordinate 47,273,455 of OW121744.1, forward strand.
AATTTCCCATTTTACAGAAAATTTTCAAAATTTCCAACTTTTATCGAAAATTTTAAAAATTTTCCATTTTTCTAGGAAATTTTTAAAACTTCCCATTTTTCTAGGAAATTTTTAAAATGTCCCATTTTTATAGGAAATTTTCAAAATTTCCCATTTTTATAGGAAGTTATCAAAATTTCACATTTTTATAAGAGATTTTCAAGATTTTCCATTTTATAGAAAATTTTAAAGTTTTCCCATGTTTCTTGGAAATTTTTAAACTTCCCCATTTTCCAGAAAACTTTAAAAATTTCCCATTTTTATAGAAAATTTTAAAAAGTTTCCGTTTTTATAGGAAATTTTCAATATTTCCCATTTTAAGGAAATTTTTAAATTCTGAAAGTTTTATGGAAAATTTTTAAAATTTCCCTTTTGTTTCAAATTTTCCAAGTTTCTATGATATTTTTAAAATTTCCCATTTTTATAGGAAATTTTCAAAATTTCTCATTTTTTTAGGAAATTTTCAAAATTTCACATTTTTACAGGAAATTTTCAAAATTTTCCATTTTATAGGAAATTTTCAAAATTTCACATTTTTATAGGAAATTTTCAAAATTTCACATTTTTATAGGAAATTTTAAAAATTTCACATTTTTATAGGAAATTTTCAAAATTTCACATTTTCCAGAAAATTTTCAATATTTGCCATTTTTATAGAAAATTTCAAAAATTTTCCAGTTTTGCGAAAATTTTTTTATATTTCCCTTTTTTACGCGAAATTTTTAAAATTTCCCTTTTTACGCGAAATTTTTAAAATTTCTCTTTTTAACTCGAAATTTTCGAAGTTTTCCTTTTTTAACAAGAAATTTTTGAAATTTGCCATTTTTACAAGAATTTTTTGAAATTTTCCATTTTTACAAGAAGGTCCTAAGGGTGACGATAAAGGGTGAAGATAAAAAATGATATTTCAATCTTTAAAATGGCTCTCCAGAACTCTCCTTTCTATTTCCTATTTTTGAGTAAAAATTAAGAGTTTCAATCGGAAAAACAATCTCAATATACCCCCCATTCTTTTTGATGGTGGTTAAACAAATGAAACAGGTTTTTACGTTTTTGCTTTTGGTACCAGCCTTAATCAGTCACCCTGTTTGTTATCTAAAGGGCCTTCACTATTCTGTGTCAATTTTGATGAACATTTAGTATAAGCAGCAGAAACTCCTCAAACCTATTCTAACAAACTGACATGCCTAAATTGACTTTTCTGAGGACATTGAGACGATCGGTTCACCTCTTGATGAAGGGTATAAACAAAAGTTTTAAGAACATTTTTTCGATATATAATCTTTAAAGTGAATTTTTCGTCAACTAGTTGTGGTTGATGCTTGGATTACTTTTACCGAAGAAAAGTGACTATTTTAACATGGCGATGTCACTGGAGGTAGTCACTGTCCGAAATTGCATGACTTTTCAACTAACTTAAAATTAGTTTTTTATTAGTTAGTTAATAGACAAAGAGAGAAAAAGAAAGAAGTAATACTCTGGGTTACCTTCTTTGGAAAAGGGGTAGTAGAGAGCCAAAAGTGGTTGTGAAAAGGAGAGATAAATCTTTATATTATTCAACACATTACAACTGAAATTGATGTTGCCGAGACCGGGGATCAACCGAGGATGAATATGAATATTATGCTTAGTAGTCGAAGTGCTAAGTGCTAAAATAAAAAAAAAAAAAAAACAAAAGTCAAAAAACAACATGAATACTAAAAATAGAATAACTTCACTGCACAGAACACGATCACAATGAATTGGAAAATTTCTGCATGATTTTGTAGTTAGATTGTAGTTAGTTGCTAAAAAGGTAACAATAAATAAATTATTTTTATAGTCGACTTTTGATTTGCTTTCAGGGACACTATTGACTAAACTACAATTCAAGTAAAATTTGACCTCTCATACATATGTAGTTGTATAAAAATGTAATCCAACTCTTAGTCTACGGGCATTGTCCCCAGACACCAACATGTTGCAAATGTTACAACTTTCAGAATGACAAAAAAAAAACTCTGAAAACAATTTACTTTAAAGGTAAGCATTTTTTCCAGCATTTCTTTATGCGTATTTTAAAATATATACATATATAACTAGAGTAGAAAGCGGGCGTTTTTTTGGCTGGTTCGTTGTTATTGTTACTAGAGCAAAGGAAATTTAACACACGCGTCCTTATTTCACACCTTATCAGAGATTATCAAAATAAAATTTAAAAAACAACAGCAGCAACAACAAAACTCACAAATTTTTCAAAAGAAAACAAAAATAACTGTTCGCAGCAAATTGAAAAGATGTCAAGTTGAAATCAAAAAAAAAAAATGGCGAAAAATTACCCAGACGACTATCGACAATATCTTTATGGTTATATATTTTTTTTCAGTTTTTACATTTCTTCCCCTTAGCAACTCTATTGAATTTTGAGTTTAAAGTGTAAATTTTGTTTCTTTTCACTTACATTGAATTAATTCGTGGAGCTTGAGCTGATGAAAGTGTTTCGAAACATTTAAATCTGTTAATCTTATTTAATTCGAAACAAAACAAAATCGTTTGTGACACAAAAGCCTTAAACCAAAGGTACTTAGAGGCGTAATTTAAAAAAAAAATTGCTAAAGAATTTATATTAAGGATTTATTCGAAAGTTGTTAAATTTTGAAAACAAAAAAGAAAATAAAAGATTTAAAATTAAAAAAAAAAAATTCGAGTAACAAGTTTCAAATCATTAAAATATTAGGATATACATATTTTAAAAATTATTCTATTTATATCTTACGACGCGTTGTAAAATCTTCTTTTCAGCTTTTTTGCAATTAAAATTATGTTGTATAGAAATTCGCCATTTTTTCTAAAATTCCATTTTATGGATTCATTTTTAAATTTGCGCTACTTTTTATTTTTAAAATCTAAAGAGAATATATAAAACTTATAACTGCATTTCAGAAAGTTGTAAAATCGGTTTGACTTTTTATACCCACCCTCAAAAAGAATGGGGGTATATTGAGATTGTCATTCCGTTTGTAATTTCCTCAATATTGGCTCAAAAACCAAAAGCGATACATACTATGAATCCTTATGAAATTCTAAGACGATTGAGCTATGTCCGTCTGTCTGTCTATCTGCCTGTCTGTCTGTCTGTCTGTCTGTCTGTCTGTCTGTCTGTCTGTCTGTCTGTCTGTCTGTTTGTCTGTCTGTCTGTCTGTCTGTCTGTCTGTCTGTCTGTCTGTCTGTCTGTCTGAAGGCCTATCTGTCTGTCTATCTGTCTGACTGTCTGTCTGTTGAAATCACGATAACGCCTAAACGAAAGTAGCTAGCTCACTGAAACTAAGCAAAAACATTCTTCATTTCTAAAAAAATGTTGGTATTGAAATTGGGCAGAATCGGTTAACATTTGATCATATCTCCCGTATAACCTCGCCTATTCTAATCGCTTATTTGCTAGTAAATAACAAACTATAACAGCTATGATGATAAAATTTGGTACATAGAAGTTTTATATAAGTAATAGGCACCATATAAAATTTCATCCAAATCGGTTTACATTTAACCATAGCTCCCATACAAAAAACTTATGGAAACAGCCTAAATTCCACCTAAAATACTCTTAAATGCCAATAGAAGATAAACTGTAATAGCTTTGGCCACTTAATTTAGCATAAGGAAGTCTTATGTCAATGCCAACAAGTGTGCAAAATTTTGTCACAATCGGTCACCATTTGACCATAGCTCTCATATAAAAAACTTACGGAAACAAAAATACATAAAGAAAAGGGCGTTTATGTCCGTCTGTCCGTCAGATAAAAGCGCGATAGCGCCTTAACGCAAAGGGCTACAGTAACAAAATTTTACAGAAAAAAATATTATGTGAGTGCCAGCTAGTGTACAAAATTTTGTCATAATCGGTCACCATTTGACCATAGCTCCCATATAAAAAAATTACGGAAACACAAAAATACAAAAAGAAAAGGAGTTTATTTCCGTCTGTTCGTCAGATAAAAGCGAGATATCTCCTTAACTACATGAGCTAGAGAGACAAAATTTTACAAAATAAGTTTTGATATGTTATAGAAGTTGTGTACTGAAAATGGGAGAATTCGGTTCACATTTAGTTAGAGCTCCCATATAACCCCACCCCGGGAAACACATTAATGCTGATAAATTAAATACAGTATATCAAATTTTATAGGAATTGGTCCATATCTGCCTATAGCTTTCATAAAAAAAACACGGAAACCAAAAAAAAATTTACAAAGGCCAGTTAAAAGCTATTAAATTAGAATCTATGACAGCTTTGGCCACTAAATTGCAAGAATAAGCTTTATATAAATACCAGACAGTGCGTAAAATTTTGTTACAATCGGTCAACATTTGGCTATAATACTTACATATATATAACATCCCCTTGTTATACCCACCATCAAAAAGAATGGGGGGTACAAGCAGCATATTAAGATTGCACCAATGTCCAGACTTTATATACGGCGGATGCATTAGGAACTCCAAACTAAATATATGGACCTGTTGTATTACTATCAATATCTTTATCCTAACTTAATATTAAGATAAACGAAAAATACTAGGGAAACCACTTACATACTTTTAAGTGTTGAACTATAAAGCTACTGGAACTGAATTTAGTCCAGATATTTTACCAACAATATCAACAAGCGTAACAAATTTTTTCAAATTTGGTCCACGTTTTGAATTTGCTGTACCCTCTTAGATATATGAGATATATTTTTTTAATTTAACACAACTTGGTGGTGGGAATATAAGATTCGGCATAGCCGAATATTATATAATCAGCCAATATATTCGGCACAGCCGAATATTACACTCTTACTTGTTACTTCTTAGATAGTCTACTTTGATGCACAATAACTCACCCTGTATAAAAACAGAGTAACCATAAATCCCAAATTTATAAAGCTCAGATCCTCCTTAACAATTCTCTCATACATGCTTATGCAATCAGACTTACAGTTTAGAAGATACAGATACCACTTTTTATTTGTTTCAAACCAATGTACAATGCTCTTTAATAAACCGATAGATTTAGTAGTCAGAAGGAGCAAGGTATGGGCTATAAAATGGGCAATCAAAAAACTTCCTATCCACAGCTTTCCACATAGCTTTTCTCCCATCTTGCAATATGTGACGTTTTTCAAGAGAATCAATTTCTTTGGTACAATTCCCCTGTGATCGTCTGAGCTGATTTCAACAGCAAGACTTAGTAAAGGTTAAAACACTTGGTAAAGGGTATCTGACAGTCGTGCTCGACTGTCACTTTTTACTTTGTGTTTCTTTTCACTTTTTAGTCAATCATCAATTATATATTCAACAAATATTAAGAGTGTTTTTTTTATACAAAACATCATTTCAAACAAATTTTTAATTACCAATGGAAACCTTTGTGTAATTAATTTTGAAGTAGGTTAATAAAAAAAATATTTATTTGAATAGAAAAAATACAAATAATCAAAGAACTTCAATAGATAGAAAAAATTTAGTTAAAAATGCGTATGAGTAGTAATCATTGAGTACCTTGTAGTCTATTACAAATGTAAAATAATTCAATTAAGTTTTAAAAGTATTTAAGAGCACTTTAAAATGCTTTTAAATATTTAGAAATTTGTAGCATATTCCTTTGTTAAAATATGGCTAATTTTAAAGAATAATGATATATTTCAAAATACATATATGCATCGAAATTTGGGTGTTTGTTATTAATTTTTTTAGTTTATAAATTTTTGGTATAAAAATTTTCTATAGAAAATTTTTATGCCGAAAAATTTTCTATAAAAAAAATTTTATACCGAAAAAACTTTGTATATGTATACAAATTTTCTTATAGAAAATTTTTCGGTGTAACATTTTTTTTATAGAAAAAAAAAACTTTTCTTGTAGAAAATTTTTCGTTATAAAAATTTTTTTATAGAAAAGTTTTCGTTATAAACATTTTCTTATGGAAAAGTTTTCGTTATAAAAACTTTCTTATAAAAAATTTTTCGTTATAAAAATTTTCTTATAGAAAATTTTTCGTTATAAAAATTTTCTTATAGAAAATTTTTCGTTATAAAAATTTTCTTATAGAAAATTTTTCGTTATTAAAATTTTCTCATAGAAAATTTTTCATTATAAAAATTTTCTTATAGAAAATTTTTCTTTATAAAAATTTTCTTATAGAAAATTTTTCGTTATAAAAATTTTTTTAAAGAAAATTTTTCGTTATAAAAATTTTCTTTTAGAAAATTTTTTGTTATAAAAATTTTCTTTTAGAAAATTTTTCGGTATAAATATTTTCTTATAGAAAATTTTTCGGTATAAAAATTTTCTTATGGAAAATTTTTCGGTATAAAAATTTTCTTATAGAAAATTTTTCGGTACAAAAATTTTCTTAAAAAAGATTTTTCGGTATAAAAATTTTCTTATAGAAAATTTTTTGCTATAAAAATTTTCTTTTAGACAATTTTTCGGTATAAAAATTTTTTTATAGCAACTTTTTCGGTATAAATATTTTGTTATAGAAAATTTTTCAGTATAAAAATTTTCTTACAAAAATTTTCCGGTATAAAAATTTTCTTATAGAAAACTTTTCGATATAAAAATTTTCTTAAAGAAAATTTTTCGGTATAAAAATTTTCTTATAAAAATTTTCTTATAAAAATTTTCTTATAAAAATTTTCTTATAGAAAATTTTTCAGATTAAATATATTCTTATACAAATATTTTGGTATAAAAATTTTCTTGTAGAAAATTTTTGCAAAAAAAAAAAAAGAATTTCTTTTAAAAAATATTTCAATAAAAAGATTTTCTTTAGGAAAATTTTTTGGTTTAAAAATTTTCTTATAGATTTTTTTTATAAAAATTTTCTTATAGAAAATTTTTTTAAAAATTTGTTTCTTATTTCTTATAGAAAATTTTTCGGTATATAAATTTTCTTGTGGAAAATTTTTCGGTATAAAATTTTCTTATAGAAAATTTTTCGGTATACAAATTTTCTTATAGAAAAATTTTCTTTATAAAAATTTCCTTATAGAAAATTTTTCGTTTCAAAAATTTTCTTATAGAAAATTTTTCGTTACAAAAATTTTCTTATAGACAATTTTTCGTAACAAAAATTTTGTTATAGAAAATTTTTCGTTACAAAAATTTTCTTATAGAAAATTTTTCTTTATAAAAATTTTCTTATAGAAATTTTTCGTTATAAAAATTTTCTTATAGAAAATTTTTCGTTATAAAAATGTTCTTATAGAAAATTTTTCATTATAAAAATTTTCTTAGAGAAAATTTTTCGTTGTAAATATTTTCTTATAGAAAATTTTTCGTTATAAAAATTTTCTTATAGAAAATTTTTCGTTATATATATATAGAGAAAATTTTTCGTTATAAAAATTTTCTAAGAGAAAATTTTTCGTTATAAAAATTTTCTAAGAGAAAATTTTTCGTTATAAAAATTTTCTAAGAGAAAATTTTTCGTTATAAAAATTTTCTAAGAGAAAATTTTTCGATATAAAAAAATTTTCTTATAGATAATTTTTCGTTATAAAAATTTTCGTATAGAAAATTTTTTGTTATACAAATTTTCTTATAGATAATTTTTCGTTATAAAAATTTTCTTATAGATAATTTTATTTATAAAAATTTTCTTATAGATAGTTTTTCGGCATAAAAATCTTCTTATAGAAAATTTTGCGTTATAAAGATTTTCTTGTAGAAAATTTTTTGTTATAAACATTTTCTTTTAGAAAATTTTTCGTTATAAAAATTTTTTTATAAAAATATTTCGTTATAAAAATTTTCTTATAGAAAATTTTTCGTTATAAAAACTTTCTTTTAGAAAATTTTTCGTTATAAAAAAATTTTCTAATAAAAAATTTTTTGTTATAAAAAAATTTTCTTATAGAAAATTTTTCGTTCAAAAATTTTGTTATAGAAAATTTTTCGTTACAAAAATTTTCTTATAGAAAATTTATCATTACAAAATTTTTCTATAGAAAATTTTTCGTTACAAAAATTTTCTTATAGAAAATTTTTCGTTTCAAAAATTTTCTTATAGAAAATTTTTCGTTACGAAAATTTTCTTATAGAAAATTTTTCTTTACAAAAATTTTCTTATAGAAAATTTTTCCTTACAAAAATGTTCTTATAGAAAATTTTTCCTTACAAAAATTTTCTTAAAGAAAATTTTTCCTTACAAAAATTTTCTTAAAGAAAATTTTTCCTTACAAAAATTTTTTTATAGAAAAATTTTCGTTACAAATATTTCTTATAGAAAATTTTTCAGTTTAAAAAATTTCTGATAGAAAATTTTTCAGTCTAAAAATTTTCTTCTAGAAAATTTTCGTTATAAAAATTTTCTTAAAGAAAATTTTTCGTTATAAAAATTTTCTTTTAGAAAATTTTTCGTTATAAAAATTTTCTTTTAGAAAATGTTTTGTTTTAAAAATTTTCTTTTAGAAAATGTTTCGTTATAAAAATTTTCTTTTAGAAAATGTTTCGTTATAAAAATTTTCTTTTAGATAATTTTTTGTTATAAAAATTTTCTTATAGAATATAGAAAATTTTCGTTATAAAAATTTTCTTATAGAAAATTTTTCGTTTTAAAGATTTTTTTATGGAAATTTTTTCGGTATAAAATTTTCTTAAAGAAAATATTTTTAAAACTTGTTTGGTATAAAGTTGATCGGAAGAAATTTTTCGGTAAATTGTCATTGAGAAATATTTTTTTTTTAAAATGTTCGGAATGAAAATTTTTTACATAAATTTTTGTTCATTGAAAATTATATGGTATATACATTTTTGGCGTAGAAAGTATTTAGGTACTAAATTATTCCTTAAAAAAATTTTTTTTTTTAATGATTATTTACAAAGTTTAAGAAAAATCGTTAGATTTTAAAATGTTCTATTTAAAATTGCAAATATGTTCAAAAAACCACACTCATCAATTTTTCCGTAAATTGAAATGTCTATTAAATTAAATGTTGGAAAAACCAAAAATAAAAAAATATCGAAAAAGTCAAATTTACAATTTCATTTGAACATTTTTTTTTCTGGTTAATGATATTTTTTCAATTACTAAAACTTGTAACAACATGTTCTTTGCCATGTACAAACATTTCCATTTAGTAGTTAAATGAAAAGGAACTTTGACCCCTCCGTTACTCCCACATACATACATGCAGATTTTTTACTTTTGCAATATTTACGTTTTTGTTGTAAGGAAATTCAAACAAGCCACAAAAATCGCTTTGATTGCTGAAAACATGTTTGTTTTCAGTTGAGTGTTTTATTATTTTTTTTTTTTCACCATAGTTTGTTAAAAAACCACAAAAAGCCAAAAAGTGATTTAAAATTTTGAATGCAAAAAAAATTTTTGGTCACTTTTACAATAGGTCGACCAAAAATAGAACGCATCTGAATGAAAGGGTACAAAAATACATAAAAAAAATTGTACAATTGGCAAATGTAAACGCAATTTGAATAAGCTGCAATTTTTTTCGAGTATTGTTTATTGAAAGGAGAAATGTGCAGTTTTACATACAGACATACATACATATGTATGTATGAGTGTATGAAGTTAAAATGTTACTAACAGAACTCCTTTACAAATAAATGCATTTAGTGATTGTATAATACTTGTATTAATACATTCTGTTAATCCTATTTGGTCTCCTATTTTAAGTTGATAATATCGAGCCCTTAGATTAAAATGATCGCAAGCGACAGGACAAATATTGATCGTAAGCGATATCTCTAATAGTTTAAGAGATATTTAACGGAATGTTGCTTACGATTATTTAAATCTAAGGGCTCGATATGATACTTTCGTTAAATGTTAAAAAAATAAAATTTAACTTTTAACTGTTTCTACTTTTTTTAATTGATATAGTCCATCTATCTTTCTGAGCAGTTAAATTTTAATTTTATTATAAATTTATATTTAGAGGCATCAATAACATTTGAAATAAGCCAACAACAATCAGATAAATATGTATATTTGGTTATACCGAATTTCTAATACCCTTTCTAATCTAACAAAATGTGAATGATTTTATTGCAATTGTCACAGTTGTAATAACTGCCGCACAGTGGTTTGTATTAAAAAAAATAATATATCAGATTTTAGAAAATACTCCAACGCAGCATGCTATTATAAACACCAGAGACATCGCCAAAATTCGATGAGAATTTAAAATTTTTTCTTAAAAACTGTATTAAAAAAAAAAACAAGTAAGAGTGTTATATTCGGCTGTGCCGAATCTTGTATACCCACCGTCAAGTTGTACGAGAGTGCAGCTTATTCAAAATGTTGACCAAATGTGGTATTGTTGGTAATGTATTTGGACTAAATTCGGTTGCAGTGGTATAGTTACTATAGTTCAACATTTAAAAGAATCTAAGTGGTTTCCCTAGTATTTACCTTGGACAAAATGCTGTTCCATAGCCGAATATAGTTTTACATAAATAAACTGTTTCGTTGTGCCATAAACATATTGATAGCAACACGGCAGGTTCATATATTTTGTGAGCAGTTCCTAATGCATCTACCGTGTATAAAGTCTGGACCAAACATTGACTGATAGCTATCTAATTTCGTAGATGCAGTCTTAATATACTGAATGTACCTCCAAATCTTTTTGATTGTAAATATAAAAAGGGGATGTTATATAGATAAGAACTATAGCCAAATGTTGACCGATTGCTACAAAATGTTATGTACTGGCTGGTAATTATATAAAGTTTATTTGTGCAAAATATAGTGGTCATAGCTGACATAGTTTATAATTTAATAGCTTTTAACTGGCGTTTGTGGCATTTTAGTGTTTACCGGGAGCAGTTTTTATATGGAAGCTATGGTCAAAAATAGACCGATTCCCATGATAAAATAAACTAGTAAGGTATAACCGTTCTCTCTTTTGTCAGCCATATTAACTTTCTGACGTTTGGTCGAATTAGTATTTTCTCATGATTTAATAAAACTGAAGGTTGTTCCATTCTCTATTTTTGTCGCCATGATAACTTTCTGATGTTTGTTAGGATAGTGAAAGTTTGTGCTACCATATTTTTTTCGGCAATCCCACTTATCTGAAATGGTATGATGACAAAATTTATGTAAGTATATATGTCTTTATGCATAAAAAACTTATGAATATTTGTTTAAAAGTTTGATAAATAATCATACAATTTGTTTTAACAATATTTCTTTAATATTGAATGTCTTTATTATATGATTAACTTCAAAATTACACATTCTTCATAATTAATCCCAATGTATTACGTATCCCTTTTCTTATTGTGGCAACGTTTTTCTTTCATTTGTTTTCAAATATCAGACTTCAAAAACCCAATATATTTCAAAATAATTTTGAAGAGAGAAAATGAAACTTCCTTGTTATTATTATTTCATGGTATTTTCCATGCGACTTCCGTTGTAGATATAGACAAAAAAAATATATACATTTTATATATAATATAAAAATGTATATTTAATAAATAAAATTTTACTTTTATTGAGTTAGAGTTATATAAATATTATTTATATAACTCTAACTCAATAGAAGTAAAATTTTACGCTACATATGCTAGAGCTAAGTAGTTTATGTTATATAAAAGCCCAGTATATCCTGTATAAAATTCTTTATATAAAAGACCATACTTATATCTATATTATTTTAAGATATGCTCATTTTTATAAACAAAGTCGGTTGTAAAAATAAGTTTTGAGTATATGAGCACTTAATCTTTATAAATCGGAAGAATGTATAATATATCATTTGAATTATACTTTCAGTAGCTTTTGTTTGATATATTAGTTTATATCGGATATAAACTTCTAAAGTTATGCCGTCTAATTTTTGAAATTTAAAAAGCCAATAATTCTCATACTATAAAAGATCACACCAAAATCTATCTATAAGAACATATTTGAAGATACGTTTTTTAAATAAAATTTTGGTGAAAATAAAATTTTTAATCCCAAAAAGAAGCGAAAGAAACTGTAACATGTATTATAAAACAATATATTACACAAAAATACTTTAAATATATTATGACAAAATTGAATTGTCTCAAGTCTTTTTATTTTTCTTGTGCAGGACCCGCTAAACTTTATAAAATAAGTTTTAACGAAATGTTTGCAACACACTACACATTATACGTTCAAAATTTCCTGATAATAATATTCCCATTTCTCACATGTGGCAACGACTTTTATAGTTGTTTACAAAAAACAAATTTCAAATATTTCGCATTTACTTAAAAAAAATTTTTTGTAAGAGAGAACGGGTGTACCCATGAAATAATAATAACAAGGAAGTTTCATTTTTTTTCTTCAAAATTATTTTGAAGTATATTGGGTTTTTGATGTTTGATATTTGAAAACAAATGAAAGAAAAACGTTGCCACAATAAGAAAAGGGGTACATAATACATTGGGACTAATTATCAAGAATGTGTAATTTTGAAGTTAATCATATAATAAAGACATTCAATATTAAATAAATATTGTTAAGACAAATTGTATGATTATTTATCAAACTTTTAAACAAATATTCATAAGTTTTTTATGCATAAAGACATATATACTTACATAAATTTTGTCATTATACCATTTCAGAAAAGTGGGATTGCCGAAAAAAAATATGGTAGCACAAACTTTCACTATCCTAACAAACGTCAGAAAGTTATCATGGCGACAAAAAGAGAGAATGGAACACCCTTCAGTTTTATTAAATCATGGGTGTACCTTACAATTTTTTTGCCAAGCCGATTCCTATAAAATTTGACATACTAACTGAAAGTTGCATAAAACTTCTGTGTTCTAAATTTAGTAGTCATAGATTTTACAATTTTATTCAATTTATCAGCATAAATGTGATTTCCAGGGCAGGGTTATATGGGAGCTCTAACTAAATGTGAACCGATTTTATCCATTTTCAGCACACAATTTTTTTTAACATATTTTAAATACGTTTGCTAAATTTTGTCTTTCTAGCACTTGTAGTTAAGGAGCTATCGCGCTTTTCTCTGACGGAAAGACGGACATAAAGCGTATTTTCTTTTTGTGTTTTTGTGTTTCCGTAAGTTTTTAATATAATATAATCGGTTAGTATTTGACCATAGCTCCCGGTCAAATACTAACCGATTATAACAAAATTTTGCACACTTGGTAACATTCACGTAAGACTTCCTGAAACAGAAACACCAAATAGCAAAAAGTGCGATAGCTTCTTAACTACAAGAGCTAGAAAGACAAAATTTTACAAAAGTATTTGTGATATGCTACAGAAGTTGTGAAATGGCCGAAAATAAAGTACATTTAGTTAGAGCTCCTATATAACCCTGTGGAGAAAATCACATTTATTGTGATAAATTGAATGCAATTGTAATAGCTATGACGTATTTAATTTAGTATATCAGTATATAAAATTTTATAGGAATCGGTAGATATAACACTCCCGGAAACCAAAAAAAAAAAAAAAATGTAGCAAAATATATGGACCTGTCGTATTACTATCAGCATCTTTTTCCTAACCGCCGCGGCGCGCCGTGCTATTGCAGTTTAGTCATCCGCCTAGCATACCAGAGGTCTAAGATCGATCTCCGGCCTGACCCACTTGAAAAAATAAATTAAAAAGCTATGTAAAACTTTTCTAACTAATGCATTTGCCGTTCGGAGTCGCCGTAAGTCCCTTTCAATGAGTAAGTACCCCTTGTTCCAATTGGAATGTTGTCGGGGAATTATATATATATATATATATATATATATATATATATATATATATATATATATATATATATATATATATATATTACGGTAAATCTACTTTTTTGGATATCATACTTTTTTTAAGGTTTTACACGAGATAAAAACAATGGCGTAATTTTTTTTATCGAATTCGAACTCCTTCCCCTGCCTTTTTAAAGGAAAAAAACGCTGTTTTAGAGCATCATTTTCTACTGAGCGGAAACATCTTAAATAGCTGATTTTTTTTTCTCATAATTCAATTCTACGAAAAATTTCAGTAAGATTGAGACTAGTTTCCCACTTTTAGAATGCACCCTCTAAAAACTTGGAATTCGGGGAAAAAATTACGCCATTGTTTTTATCTCGTGTAAAACCTTTAAAAAAAAGTATGATATCCAAAAATCAAAAGGGAAAAATTTCTCTCATACGAAGCCTAATATATATATTATGCTAAAGGAAAAGTTTTTAACAATTTATGCGGTTACGATAACGAATTTTGTTCAAAATAAATACTAGGGAAACCACTTACACACTTTTAAATGTTGAACTATAAAGCTACTGCAATGGAATTTAGTTCAAATATTTTACCAACAATTGCAACTAGCGTAACAACTTTTTTCCGAATTTGGTCCACATTTTGAATTAGCTGCACCCTCGTAGATATATGAAATATGTTCCCAAATTAAAAACAACTTGATGGTGGGTATATAAGGTTCGGCACAGCCAAATATAACACACTTAGTTGTTTACTTCTTACATGGTCTACTTTGAAGCCCAATGATTCACCCTGCGTTAATACAAGGTAACCATAAATCCAAAATTTAGAAATCTTGTTCCTCCTTAGCAATTGTACTTGATTTGAACCCCAATTTTTTCACTTATATAAGCCACAATCCTCAACAGAATTTGATGAAATTCGGCACACCTCGTAAAGGGGTTGGACTTACACTTAAATGCAATTTGATTAAAAAGTTAAGCCTTAACAACTGCAGCACTTGTCGCTTAAATTATGCGTAACAATGTATGTCACTTTTTTCAGAAAAATTTGAACTTTGTTATACGATCGGTAAATTTCGGTGAATATTTTTCGCTCAATCTAAATAATAGCATGTTAGTCAACCGACTTACATACCAAAGGTCCCAAGTTCGATCCCCGGACAGACTCGATTGAAAAAAAAATAATTTCCAAAAAAAAGCGGCGGTTCATCTCATAACTCATAAAAACTTCTCTTATTTCTCTAACGCATTTCATGTCACCTACTGAATGGTAGTCACATGACATTTGTATATATAAAGAGTTTGAATGTTCCAAGTGCTGATCCTTAAATCATGGCATTTTTCGTTTGTGGTTTGCACTAATTAATTCAGCATACTCAATTTAACCCACTAGGTCTCCCTTTCATCAATAAAAAAAGTTGTCAAAATCGAGCACAGTGTAATTAATACCCAGCAAAACTTTGGTAATGGCAAGTACTCTGATAACTGGTTACCTTGTAACGACTACAACATACCATCCGCATAAATAATAAGTTATTACAGAAGTACTTATTTGAAATTAAGATGGTAATTTAAACTGAATGGCCGCGGTTCAAATCCCACCAAGGGCAACATTTTTTTTTAGTTTTTTGTTTTATTAAAAGAGTCTTTTTAAATGATTTTTGAATTTTAAGAACTTAAATATTATCTTCTGTAAAAAAAATTTTTAAAACTAACTCACGTTAATGAAAAAATACCATCATGAGTCAATTTTGATTATGTAGGGGATGTTGAATACCAAACACGATTCTAATTGGTCTTAACTTGGTAAGCCCAACTTATCTGGGTCATCCTTCATCTCAACTGTGGACACACACCTCCTCATGGTATCACCCGGGGAGCTAGTTTAACACCCATTAATATTGTGAGTTAACATGTTCCGAGAGTTGTCCCATAAGATCGATAAAAATGGGTTAGGATTACGGGCTAGTAACCCTCTCTTGAAAAAAAATACAATGAAGAGGATAAAATTAGAATTGAAATGTCCCACTACCTAATATTAGAGGAGGATGTCCGAAACTTCGATAGAAAGACCAAGTAGAGGAACATTTTTCAAAGCTTGGCCTATAAAATTGGAGAATATTCGCACAAGATCGAAATCCATGGAATTCTAAAATATGCTCGGACTTTGACCTTAACAGGTTGTAACATTTAAGTAAGTAAGAGTCAATCTTATGTAAAAACTTATACAAAAAAGAAGATTTAAATTGTTTAAGTTTTAAAATAATTTTAAAAAAGTTTTAAAATAATTACAAAAAATCGTATAAAAATATTATTCCAAAAATTACAACAATGCAAAAAAAGCAGGGAAAAACAAAGTTATTTTCACATGATTTTGGATCTAAAAATAAAAATTGTTTATATTAATTATAAGCTGCTAAGTTTTCAACATATGAAGTAGCTCAGTGGAAGAGTCTCTGCTTAGCAGTCGGAGGGACTGGGTTCGAGCCCCCATGGGATCATAAAAAAAAATTTGTATTTCGTTTAAAAATATATGTTTTTAATAAAACAACAACAAAAAAGTTGTTGCTGTTGTTGTTGCTTTCAAATTGCTTACCCAAGTCATTACTTTTCTGCAATTGGTAAGTACTTGCCTCCAATGACATCCCCATGTTAATGTAATGACTTAAACAGCGAATGAGTTAGTAGTTCGTGTTCAATAGTTTAACTGTTTAACTCATTATTTGGTAATGAAAAGTTTTACTGGGTAATTTTAACATATATTAATATTTACAGAAATTGAAGTTGCCGTGACCGGGAAGCGAACCCAGGCTCTATGTAAAAGGTTTTGGATATTGTTTTCTTACCATTCTTAAGTTGAAGAACGTAATACAATGATCAGATTTAAGGTATACAGAATTCGTTGTTATCCTAACTTTAGTTAGAACAGTTTTCAAAATTATCCGTTGATTTTTTTCAACATTTAACAAACCGTAAACATACCAGGATATTTTTGTATGTTTTTGAAACATTTTGTGGTCTTTTGTGTATTTGACGTGTTGATAATTAACAATTTTCAGAATTTTTTTTTTCTGCAATTTTTATATAAGAACATGAATGTATGTATATATGTTTGTTTCGTATGAATGTGTATTTAATGCTAAAATATTATTGGTAGCATGTAGTCACATAAAAATGCACTACGTAAACATTTATACGGGTTAATAAATATAATAAAATTCAGAGGCAGAAAAAAATGCATCTAAAGGATAAAATAAAAATTATTAATATTATTTTAGATTCGTTTTTTTTTTTAATTTTTCTTTGTTACAAAATGTTAACAATTTATGACAATGGCCGGTCGTCTTTTCGATATTTTTTTTTTTAAAACTGTCAAATGTTTATTTAGTAACAAAGAAAAAGAATAACAAATGCTTATTGTTAAAATAATAAAATGCAAATAAAAATATTGTTAAACATTTAACCAGGCATATACTTTTAAATTTGCTATACTTGTATAGTATATGGGCAAATCCGAAAAACTTTAAAGCAAGGACAAAATTTTAAAACTATCAAATTCGCGTATTTGTGTTTATGGAAAAATTGATCATATATTAATCCTTTAGAATATATAATGGATACAAATTTTGATTGCTCTCTTTGTGAATGGCAGGTCTTTATTTGCACCCATCTCGAATTTTTATAGATTTTTTAAAATAATAGGTTTTTTAAAAATTCATAAAAATCGCAAAAACATCCATTTAGGTATCAAGTTTTAGTAGAGGTTCAAAGTCTGCTTTATTTTATACAATTAGATGTAAAAGAACCCTTCAAAAGTAATTGGAGTAAAATAAATATCGTCAAATAAAAAAGGTCTTACAGTGTGTAGCGTCCGTTACAGAAATAAGGGTTATTTTAATTTGACTGACGCAATTTTTCTTTTTTCACCAATTGAACTTGCTTCGTAAAGAGAACTTATAGTATGCTTTACATTATGCTAAAAATATATAGATCTTAATAAAGCATTTTACAAAATAATATGTAAAGGAAAGTGTGTAGCGTCCGTCACAGTATATATTTTTAACAAAATGATATTTATTAAATACAAAATTTACGAATACATGTCTGTCTTATTCATTAAGCCATAACACTGTCCATATCCACAGATTAAATTGAAGATATTATTTGTTAAAAATATACAGTGGGGCAAATTTGATGATTTTGAAATTTGATTCTTTTTTTTTTTATTTTTGGGACACTCTAACAGCTAGCCGCAGCATTCTTGGGACGAAAAATAAGATGCAAGAAGTGAAAAACTTTAAATAAATATATGCGTATGTAGCCGTTTTGTGAAATATTAATTTATGCCCAAAAATCGCATTTTTAACCGCGAATGTAAAGAGGAAGGAGATCAAATTCGGGAAGAATTAACATCAATATTTTCACTGCTTTACAAACCCTTAAAAAAATGAAATATGAATTTTTTCCAATTAAAAACATTCAAGTAAAAACTGTATCGTCCGTCAAGTAGTGTCCGCAACAAATTATTTATGGGTTTTTGGTGAAACTGGAAACTTTAAAATATTTTCAAAAAGCTCTTTTGTTATTCTTTGATTTTCCTCTATCTTCAATGTATTTTTCAATTTTTTTATACCCACCATCAAAAAGAAGATGAGATTGTCATTCCATTTGTAATTTCCTTAATATTGGCTCAAAAATCAAAAACGATTTATATTCTGAATCCTTATGAAATTCTAAGACGATTGAGCGATGTCCGTCTGCCTGTCTGTCTGTTGAAATCACGATAACGCCTAAACGAAAAGAGCTAACTCACTGAAACTTATTAAAAACATTCTTTATCTCTGAGAAAATTTGTGTATTGAAATTGGGCAACATCGGTTAATATTTGACCATAGCTCCCGTATAACCTCGCCTACGCTAATCGCTTATTTGCTAATAAATAACAAACTATAATAGCTATGATGATAAAATTTGGCATAAAGAAGTTCTGCGTAAGTCCTAGGCAGCATATACAATTTCATCAAAATCGGTTCACATTTAGTCATAGCTCCCATACAAAAAATTTAAGCAAACAGCCAAAATTTCACCTAAAATACACTTAAATGCCTATATACTATAATAGATATAACCACTAAATTTAGCACAAGGAGTTCTTATGTCAATGCCAACCAGTATGCAAAATTTTGTCACAATCGGTCACCATTTGACCATAGCTCCCATATAAAAAACTTACGGAAACACAAAAATACAAAAAGAAAAGGGGGTTTATGTCCGTCTATCCGTCAAATAAAAGCGCGATAGCGCCTTAATGAAAAGGGCTACAGCAACAAAATTTTACAAAAAGAAGTCTTATGTGAATGCTAGCCAGTGTGGAAAATTTTGTTGCAATCGGTTACTATTTGACCAAAGCTCCCATATTAAAAACTTACGGAAACACAAAAATGCAAAAAGAAAATACGGTTTGTGTCCGTTTTTCCGTCAGAGAAAAGCGCGATAGTTCCTTAGCTACAAGAGATAGAGAGACAAAATTTGGCAAAAGTATTTTCGATATGTTGTAAAAATTATGTGCTGAAAATGGGTTAAATCGGTTAACATTTAGTTAGACCTCCCATATAACCCTGAACCGTGAAACACATTTATGCTGATAAATTGAATAAAATGGTAAAATCTACGACTACTAAATTTAGAACAGACAAGTTTTATGCAACTTTCAGTCAGTATGTCAAATTTTATAGGAATCGGTCCATTTTTGACCATAGGTTTCATATAAAAACCGCTCCGGGTAACCACTAAAATGCCACAAACGCCAGTTAAAAGCTATTAAATTATAAACTATGTCAGGTATGGGCACTAAATTTTGCATAAATAAACTCTATATTAACACCAGCCAGTATATACAATTTTGTAACAATCGGTCAACATTTGGCTATAGTTCTTATACATATAAAATCCCCTTTTGATACCCACGATCAAAAAGATTTAGAGGTACATTTAGTATATCAATAAATGTTTGATCCAGACTTTCTTTATACACGGTAGATGCATTAGGAACTCCTAACAAAATATATGAACCTACCGTGTTGCTATAAACATGGTTATGGCACAACGAAACAGCTTATTAATATCATACTATATTCGGTTATGGAAGAGCATTTTGTCCAAGGTAAATACTTGGGAAACCACTTAGATACTTTTAAAAGTTGATCTGTAGTAACTATACCACTGCAGCCGAATTTAGTCCGAATATATTACCAATAATACCACATTTGGTCAACATTTTGAATTAGCTGCATTCTCGTACAACTTGATGGTGGGTATACAAGATTCGGCACAGCCGAATATAACACTCTTACTTGTTATTACTATGACCGATTTGATGAATATTACAGAGACACGTCTTGAAAATAAGTAACTTCCATTTTTTGTAGCGTCCGTCATAGCACTTTAAAAGCGAATATCTTTTGCCTCCAAAATAATTATGTAAATTAACAAATGCCATTCCATAGCACAATCGATGGGCTAATATTTTCTGAAATCTGTGTAAAAATATCTCGTGTTAAACGACATTGGGATTCATTTAAGTAAAACAAAATCCGTACAAATGTATCGTCCATCACGCAGGATTTGCCCATATGTTTATAAAATTTATTTATTCCAAATATTTATTTCGTTTTAAACAAAACAACCATAATCTTGTTAAAAAGCTTTTAAAAATATGTATTTTCAACTATGCCACTATTTTGTTGAAAAGACAAAAATTCACTGGCACATACAACTCAGCCTACTTTAGTGGAGCTAGTTCCAGCCTGCTTTGCTGGATGAAAGTAAAATCTTTTCTTGACTTCTTAATATGATTTTGTTAGAGTAACTAAATCTATAACAAATAGTTACTAAATGCATGAAAAACTAAGTAAGGAAATTTTGTAGATGGTCGAGCCCAACCCTTTCTTTTAACACACATATACTAAAGGGTTATCCTATTCGTGGTTTCAAAAGTATAGGACTAGAATTCAACATCTGTCAAACTAAGTTGTTAAACCAATATTTTGTTCTTTTCAGTTGAAAGTCTGACATTGACGAAAATGGATCTCTAAAGTATCACACAACGCATAAAAATTATCAAAACATACTACAAAAATGGTGATTCTGCAACAGCCACATATCGTGCTTTATGAGGAGATTATGATTTACAGAAACGTCCAACTACGCAAACAATTGACAAAATTCTGAAGAAATTTGAAGAGACTGGAGCGGTTACAAATATAGTAAGGCCTGTGCATCATCGTTTCGCTCGTTCCGCTGAAAATATCGCTGCTGTAAGTGAAAGTGAATCCATGAATTCGATGCGTTACGGTTATATGAAATTCGAATTTTTTTTGCCAGCTATTGAATAATACGACTTAGAGAATATGTTTCAAGAAGACTGTGCCGCATGAAACGCAACTCGAGCGAATATATCTTTATTGCAAGGCATTTACTGGCCGCGTAATTTTTCCTCGTGGCGATATCAACTGGCCACAAAGACCATGCGATTTGACAAAAATAAACAAGTAAGATCGACTATAGATCAAGACCGACCACACGATACCCTTCACCTTTTAGGTGAAAGGTGTTCTTTTTCGTGTATAAAGACAAATATTTGCTAAATTTGGCCATCATACAAACATTTTGTCAAAACTTATATATTTAAGCTGTTTTCGTCATTTGGACTTATATGAGAGCTAGGGTCAAATGTGGGCCGATTTTCTCGAAATTTGGTAAGTTGATTACAGTTTTCACAAAAAAAAAAAACAAGTTAGAAAGTGATATAGTCGGTCAAGCCCGGCCATGCGATACCCTTCACCACTAAGGTCAAGGGTATTCTTTTTCCTGTATAAACACAAATATTTGCTAAATTTTGCCATCATACAAATATATTTTCAAAACATTTTATCTATTTCGGACATTTGGACTTATATGAGAGCTAGGGTCAAATGTGGACCGATTATCTCGAAATTTGGCAAATTGATTGCAGTTGTTATAAATTAAATATAAATTATTTATGTATAAATTATAATAAATTATGTATGCAAAAAACAAACTTAAAATTCTCGTTATCCTCGGATTTACGAGCGTTTAAGTGAATTTTGTCTCATTTAGTGCGTTTTGAGAAAAGAATTTGTATGGGAGCTATGGTCAAATGTGGACCGATTTCAACGAAATTTGGTTCTCTGACTTAGATTTACAAAAGCAGTATTTGGTTTAAATTTCATGAAAAAATATTGATTTTTGTGGCCAATTTATCAATTCCGGGAAGTGGGACCTATGGGAGGTACCATAAATAATGGACCGATTTTGACAAATTTCATTCAAAAAAATGATTTGTGTCAAATTTTATCAAATTATCTTTAGAAGTGCGACCTGTAGTTTGTTTACAAGGCTTACATGGGGGTCCAGCCAGCCAGACGGATGGACGGACATCTCAAAATCGACTCAGAAAGTGATTCTAAGCCTATTGGTATACTAAGACAAATATTTCTATGTGTTACACACATCAGCATAAACTTATAATACCCTTTCCACCTATGGTGGTGAAGGGTATAAAAATAAACTCAAAATTTTTAGTATCTTCAGATTTACGAACGTTTTAGTGATTTTTGTTTCATTTAGTGCGTTTTTAAAGCAATATTTGTTGTTTTGTTCCAGGAAGTGGGACTTATGGATGGGAAGTGGGACTTATTTCGATGCGTAACATACATCAGCACAAGCTTATAATACCCTTTCCACCTATGGTGTAAGCCTTGTTTTTATTCCTATTAGGATAAGAAATACAATTACTTATTCCTATATCATCACCTAAAATGTCCACATTGTCTTGGGCATTTTAGGTGACGATATCTTCCTTATCCATAATAAAATTAAAAACGTATCATAAAAGCGATCGATATTTTTGATCTCATACCCTTCTTATTTAGTGAATATTCGTTAACATTAGAACTTCAAATACGGACATACTTATATAGATAAAATTTATATTTGAATAGAAATTCAAACATTTTTTTTTTTTTAAATAAAACTTTTTGTTGGCCATTTTTGAGGACATTTTGCCAAAACATGTTTGACACACTTAAGTGAATGTATGTATACAAGTATAGGGACATATTTGAGCATTTCGAACATGAATTTTTGTTAAGCAAACAACAATGACATGAGCATTTGCGTACAATTTTATATAATTTGGCTTGAACACTATTACACAAAAAACGAAATTTTATACATATATAAATAAATTCACTTAAAATTTTTCTTAATTGCTTACTATTTTTATTACAAAGTTATTAAAATCGAACTTTTTTTTTTAATAAGTCATGGAAAAGTCGTATTAATGTCGTAAAAAAACACTGACAAAGGGGCAACCTAGTGGATAAGACTTACTCGTGCATGCCAAATCCAGTGGTCCCAATTGTTTTTATGCCTACCATCAAAAGGAATGGGGAGTATATTAAGATTGCCATATTGGCTCAAAATTGATGTATATTCTGAATCCATATGAAAATCTGTCTGTACGTATGTCTGTTGTCGGCACGATAAAACCTTAACAAAAGGATGTAGCTCACTGAAATTTGACAAAAATATTCTTCATTTCTTGGAAAATTTTGGCATTAAAATTGGGCAAAATCGGTTTACATTTTACAATAGCTCCCGTATAACCTCGCATAGGTCAATCAGTTATTCGCTAATAAATGACAAACTATGACAGATACGATGATAAAATGTAGCACAGAGAAGTTTTGTATGATCATTATTTAGCGTATAATGATTTATATATATATATAGCGTTTAGCGTATAGTTCACATTTAACCATAGCTTCCACAAAACACTTACAAAACAGCCTAAATTGCACCTAAAATACACTTAAATGTCAATAAATAATACCAGCTATGGCCACTTAATTTAGCACAAGCTAGTTTTTATACCCACCATCAAAAAGAATGGGGGTATATTGAGATTGTCATTCTGTTTGTAATTTCCTTAATATTGGCTCAAAAATCAAAAACGATTTATATTCTGAATCCTTATGAAATTCTTAGGCGATTGAGCGATGTCCGTCTGTCTGTATGTCCGTCTGTATGTTGAAATCACGATAACGCCTAAACGAAAGGAGCTAGCTCACTGAAACTTTGTAAAAACATTCTTCATCTCTGAGAAAATTTTGGAATTGAAATTGGGTTAACATTTGAACATAACTCCCGTATAACCTCTCCTACGCTAATCGCTTATTTGCTGATAAATAACAAACTATAATAGTTATGATGATAAAATTTGGCATATAGAAGTTTTGCGTAAGCCCTAGGCAGCATATACAATTTCATCACAATTTCGGTTCACATTTAGTCATAGCTCCCATACAAAAAACTTACGAAAACAGCCAAAATTTCACCTAACACTTAAATGCACAAAATTTTCAAAATTTTGTCACAATCGGTAACCATTTGACCATAGCTCCCAAATAAAAAACTTACGGAAACACAAAAATACAAAAAGAAAAGACGGTTTATGTCCGTCTTTCCATCAGAGAAAAGCGCGATAGCTTCTTAACTACAAGAGCTAGAGAGACAAAATTTATTAAAAGTATTTTCGATATGTTGTAGAAATTGAATTGCTGAAAATAGGTAAAATCGGTTCACATTTAGTTAGAGCTCCCATATAACCCTGCCCCGGAAATCACATTTATGCTGATAAATTGAATAAAATTCTAAAATCTATGACTTTATTTAGTCAGTATGTCAAATTTTATAGGAATCGGTCTATTTTTGACCAAAGCTTTCATATAAAAATCGCTCCCTGTAACCACTAAAATGCCAAGTTAAAAGCTATTAAATTTTAAATTATGTCAGCTATGGCCACTAAATTTTGCACATATAAACTTTATATTAATACCAGCCAGTATATTAAATTTGTTACAATCGGTCAAAATTTGGCTATAGTCCTTATATATATAACATCCCCTTTTTATATCTACAATCAAAAAGATTTGGAGGTACATTCAGTATATAAAGATTGCATCTACGAAACTAGATAGCTATCAATCAATGTTAGGTCCAGACTTTATACACGGTAGATGCATTAGGAACTCCTAACAAAATATATGAACCTGCCGTGTTGCTATCAACATGTTTGTGGCACGACGAAACAGCTTATTAATGTAAAACTGTATTCGATTATAGAACAGCATTTTGTCCAAGGTAAATACTTGGGAAACCACTTCGATACTTTTAAATGTTGAACTATAGTAACTGTACCACTGCAACCGAATTTAGTCCAAATATATTACCAACAATACCACATTTGGTCAACATTTTGAATTAACTGCACTCTCATACAACTTAATGGTGGGTATACAAGATTCGGAACAGCCGAATAAACACTCTTACTTGTTTGTTTTTAAGTTAGTCTCTTTTGGATCCCCATATAAAACAGATAATATTTTGATAGTGGGACTATTAAAATTCGTCAAAATCAGTCCTTTATTTATGGTACCTCCCATAAGTCCCTCTACCCGGAATTGATATTTTGGCCACAAATAAACATCTTAAATATATACATAATTTTGGGAAAATGTTTGTATGATGACAAAATTTAGCACATATTTATCTTTAAATACGAAAATGAACAGATCTTTTACCTAAGTGGTAAAAGGGTATCGTATGGTCGGGCTTGACCGACTTTAGCACTTTCTTACTTGTTTTTCCTATTATACTGTGTTATTTTCTAAAACAAAATAAAGTGCGAAAAAGCTCAAATTTAGTTATTCCGACCTAGAAGCTAACTCCTGTTTCACACGAATCAGATTTACTTGATTAGTTTTTCTTTAAATTTCTTTTGAACCTGCATTCGCGTTCACACACGAAAATTTTCTTCATCAGTTTTCATTTTATTTTCCTTAAATTTCATACTAATTTTCAAAATTTTCGAAAACGTGATAGTATGGTCAGGTTTGCTCAATTTTAATTATGTCAGTTTTTTCACATACAAATTCAAGACTTGATAAGCCAAACCTGACTAATGTAAAAGTGGACTAAGTAAATTTGTATAATTTGTAATGAATTTAGAACAGGTAGACTTGCGAGTGTACGTCGTTTTCATTGAACCCTAGTCACTTAATATCATATTTATTTCTCAATGGATGTTATTATCATGCCTTCTTTTAGAACTTATTTAAAACAATGACTTGGACATTCTTACGCTGGGATACATTTCGGCTTAAATTTTAATCAAAACTTTATACAAAATTGCACTAGAAATGTATGATAACAGACTTTTCTCACTAAATGGGTATCGTTTGACTTGTGTTAGAAATTTTTCATAAACATTATTTTTTACACGCATACAAATGTTGTTTATGTACATTTGAGTGTACTCGTATGCATGTTGATGTTAATGTTTAATGCTCTTGTCTAGTTTTATATTCAAGTTGATGAGGATGTCATTAAGAGCACTTTTAAAAAATATACATACATGCATATGTACATTAATGTACTCATGTATGTCTTTATCATTTTTTTTTGGTATATTACGAAGCCTATCTGGTAATGCATTTATCCCCCAAATAATTTCCCGTTATCTCAAATGGTTTCAAAGTTAGCTAAAACTCCTATGTGTAATCTATAATAGAAAATCTCCGGCAAAAACAGTTGTGTGTTATAAGTACATATAACTGTTTTTGACTTAAACGTAAAAAATTTACAGTCATACTATGACGGAGGGATCAATATACACACCTGCTGATTACGTTAGTCAAATGAGAAGTTATAGATCATGTCAACCATACATAATAAAAAATCTTTAGAATATACATATTTCAAGATCTACGAAAACCATCCAGAAAACGTTCTTCAACAAGTAGGAGTGGTATATTCGGCTTTGCCGAATCTTGGATACCCTTCACCAATGGTGTTCCAAAAGTACTTAATGTAATTCGTAGCAATATTTGGTTATACTAGTATTATATGCAGAGAGTCTTTAAAATTAAGAGTCGGAAAACGAAAACCTTTTCGGTGGCGTCATCATCTAGAATAGTTATGCACCCAAAGGTTAGGTTGGGCAGGTGGCTGATGTCTAGGGAAGCTTCACTTGGGTTCTAAAGTGGTCCCTTTGTGAAAGATAATGATTACTAGACTACAAGTAGAGAATGCATATTTAAGCCAGCCAGTAGCTTCGAAATAAAATAGACACATATTTTACGAACATTTAATAAAGTTCGATAGACCAGATAAACCATGCAGAAAAGATGCTTCAAAATGTAGATGCCCTTAGATTTGCAATAGCACATCGATTTGATAAAGTTTAAGTATTCTGACATGCAACCCAAAAACGCTGTGCCCAGTGAGGGTTGTGCACTTTAATTCGTACGAATTATCCAACTAGTAAAAGTTCTTGATTAGTTATGTAAAACTCTGAAGTTAGCGGACTGATTTAGGTCAAAGCTTAACAATGATTGTCAATGTATACAAGCCTTAAAATTATAGGGTATACACTCTTAGTTTTAGATACATACGTGAAATATATAGCTTTTGAATGGATGGTTATCAGCTTTGTCGGAAAAGTTTACTTATTAATTTGAAGTTAGTTAATTAATTAAAATGAACACTTCATCAATAATATTTGGGATGTAGTTCTTTCGATCTGTCCGATGGATGTTTGGAAAGTTTTGCTCTAGTTCTTTGTGCAATTTTAATGTGATTTAATTTATCAGCATTAAATCGATTCCCGGTCGGGTTTATATGGGAGATTTCACTAAATGTGAATAGAGCTCGCCCATTTTCAATATCGAACTTTTCAAGAGATCAGAAATACTTTTGTCAAATGTTGTACCTCTAGAAAGTTTATTTTAGGCGCTATTGTCCTGAATATCAATATTGTACAACGTCTTTATACTAAGTGTCATCATCGTATCTATTATAATTTGTCATTTATTAGCTACTAAGAGATTGCCTTAGGCGAAGTTATACGGGATCAATTGTCAAACGTGAACGGATTTCTCCCAATTGAAATTAAAAAATTTAAATTTTTGTTGATATGTGAGATACTTACATACATATGTAGGTTTTGAACGGATATCATGTAATTAGCTGCATTTTTGTACTTCCTAGGAAGATTACCTATAATTTGATATATAATACATTCTCAAATGTTATCACAATGTTCAAAAGTCAGACACAAAATTAAGATAAATGCAGTGTGTCTGTCTGCTAAAACCAGATTTGTGGAGCTCCTGAATTGTCCCACCCTGAATTTCAACATTGTCGATCAAAACACCATCGCTTAAACGCTAAATTATATCTACCACAAATTACAGAATGCATCAGGATTTAGATAATCCCCTGCGAAGGACGCTATTGAACTTCATCAAAATAAACATCTGAGATATCGACAAAACAGGAGCTCCAAAAACTTGACTACAACAGAAAAAAGGACAGACAGGTAGACGGACGGACATGTAGACGGACGGATAAACAAACAGACGGACGGACGGGCAAACAAACAGACGGACGGACGGAGGTCGCGAAATCGATTCTTGTGCCGATTCTGAGTTGATCGGTACAATTTGAATGGTATTCATAATCAGATTTGTGGAGTATATATATCAGATTTTAGAAAATCCTCCCGTAAAGAACGATGTCAAATTTCATCACAATCGGTCCATAAACACCTGAGATATCGCTGAAACAATACTTTCAAAATATAAACAAAATTTCTTAGACACGTACTTTGGGCAATTTGCTGTACATCAAATGTAGTGTTATGGCGATATCTCAATTGTATATAGACCGCTTTTGATAAAATTTAATAACGTGCTTGTTGGGGGAATTTCCTAAAATCTGATATAAAATTTATGTAGGTCCGTACTAAAGGAGGATAGTTTTTCCTATTTCTGCATTTAATTTTTTCAACAAACATTCTCTAATGTGTACTTTGGGCAATTTGCGATACATCAAATTCAGTGTTTTGGCGATATCTCAGTTGTTTATGGACCGATTTTGATAAAATTTTACAGAGTGCTTTGGGAAAATATTTCTTACAATCTGATATATAACATATTATCACATGTGCACCAGGAGTATCTTTTTACTCTTGTTATTTAAAAGTGTGTTTCAATCAAAAATTTTAAAATTTTCGTCTAATTTTTGGTATTTTTTCGATATTTTCGGTGTTTATAAACCGATTTTAATGAAATTTTTCCTAAAATCTGATATATAATTTATGTAAGTCCATCCTCCAGGGGCTTCAGAAACTTGATTTCAACAGACAGACAAACGGACAGACAGACAGACAGACAGACAGACAGACAGACAGACAGACAGACAGACGGACATCGCTTAATCGATTCTCCTCCCGATTCTGAGTCGATCGGTATAATTTTTATGGGGTCTACGATCACTAATAAAAAAATTACAAACGGAATCACAAACTTATAATACCCTTTCAACTATTGGTGAAGGGTATAATAAGGCCGGGAAAAAAGTCTGGTGAACCAATAGACGATATATGTATATCAATTCTGGAACAAACACATCATATATAATATAAACTTTATAAAAATTTTAGTTTGCAACTTGAAAAATTTTAACAGAAAATACACAAACAAGAAGGACATACATAAAATGTAAAATTACTCAGCAAAATATTGTTTTGTATATATGATTTTTTGTAAGATTTTTTTGATTACTGATCTATAACTGATCTATGTAGGATTTGAACCCGGACAAATCCTACATAGATCAGTTTAATTAAAATTTATTTCTTTTAATTAATTGTAATTTACAAAAATTTTGTCACGATGGTATTGAATATTATTGAAAGTGAATTCTCTTTAATAAACCGGAAAAAATAAAAAAAAGATACACATATAAGTATGTATACGTGTACAGATACATACGAGTATATTTCAATTCTTCTGATTTGCATAGACTTTGTGTAGCTTGTTTATCCTTATTTTGAATAGAATTTTTGGCCCAATATGAATAAGCGTGTGTGTGTGTGTGTGCATATTCATTTATATCAAGGGATTGGTTTATTTTGGGATTATAATCTGTCATTGAAATTATTATGGTGCACCTTTCAAAAATATAACTTTTGTTAACAATAATGACAACTCAGACCCAAACTCAGTTTCTCTATTTGGTTGATGCATATTTTGCCTGCACTCAAGTGCATTTTGAGTTTCAAGTGGTTAAAGTGAATTAACTGGCCTGTGCCAATCATCATCACAAAATATTTTGGAAAAGAATAGATAAGTACAAAAATTTTACTTATTAGCATTTGCCACCTAACATGGACAAATAGAATTGTTTGTGTTTTTCAAACATATTCATAAAAGCTTATACAAATATGGAATAAAATTTTTGTTGAGGGCAACAAGAATTTTGTAGTAGTTTGCTGTGATAATATTGTACAAAAAGGTTTAAAAAATGGAGATTCAAATTAATTTGATAGTAGGTATATCTGTTTCAAAAAGAAAAAAAAAATGATTAAGTCGACTTAAGTATAATTTGAGTTTGAAGTCTTCATATCTAAATTTACCCAGTTTCAATTATTTTATAGCATAAATAATTGATATTTATTTTTATTTTTCAAAACATCTTCCTATCGTCAACTTTTCTATAGAAAAGTCTTCCTATCGTCAACTTTTCTATAGAAAAGTCTTCCTATCGTCAACTTTTCTATAGAAAAATCTTCCTTTCTATAGAAAACTCTATAGACAAATCTTCCTATCGTCAACTTTTCTATAGAAAAATCTTCCTATCGTCAACTTTTCTATAGAAAAATCTTCCTATCGTCAACTTTTCTATAGAAAAATCTTCCTATCGTCAACTTTTCTATAGAAAAGTCTTCCTATCGTCAACTTTTCTATAGAAAAGTCTTCCTATCGTCAACTTTTCTATAGAAAAGTCTTCCTATCGTCAACTTTTCTATAGAAAAGTCTTCCTATCGTCAACTTTTCTATAGAAAAGTCTTCCTATCGTCAACTTTTCTATAGAAAAGTCTTCCTATCGTCAACTTTTCTATAGAAAAGTCTTCCTATCGCCAACTTTTCTATAGAAAAGTCTTCCTATCGTCAACTTTTCTATCGAAAAATCTTCCTATTGTTAACTTTTCTATAGAAAAGTCTTCCTATCGTCAACTTTTCTATAGAAAAGTCTTCCTATCGTCAACTTTTCTATAGAAAAGTCTTCCTATCGTCAACTTTTCTATAGAAAACTCTTCCTATCGTCAACTTTTCTATAGAAAACTCTTCCTATCGTCAACTTTTCTATAGAAAACTCTTCCTATTGTTAACTTTTCTACAGAAAACTCTTCCTATCGTCAACTTTTCTATAGAAAACTCTTCCTATCGTCAACTTTTCTATAGAAAACTCTTCCTATCGTCAACTTTTCTATAGAAAACTCTTCCTATCGTCAACTTTTCTATAGAAAACTCTTCCTATCGTCAACTTTTCTATAGAAAACTCTTCCTATCGTCAACTTTTCTATAGAAAACTCTTCCTATCGTCAACTTTTCTATAGAAAACTCTTCCTATCGTCAACTTTTCTATAGAAAACTCTTCCTATCGTCAACTTTTCTATAGAAAACTCTTCCTATCGTCAACTTTTCTATAGAAAACTCTTCTTATCGTCAACTTTTCTATAGAAAACTCTTCTAATCGTCAACTTTTCTATAGAAAACTCTTCCTATCGTCAACTTTTCTATAAAAAACTCTTCCTATCGTCAACTTTTCTATAGAAAACTCTTCCTATCGTCAACTTTTCTATAGAAAACTCTTCCCATCGTCAACTTTTCTATAAGAAACTCTTCCCATCGTCAACTTTTCTATAGAAAACTCTTCCCATCGTCAACTTTTCTATAGAAAACTCTTCCCATCGTCAACTTTTCTATAGAAAACTCTTCCCATCGTCAACTTTTCTATAGAAAACTCTTCCCATCGTCAACTTTTCTATAGAAAACTCTTCCCATCGTCAACTTTTCTATAAGAAACTCTTCCCATCGTCAACTTTTATATAGAAAACTTTTCCCATCGTCAACATTTCTATAGAAAACTCTTCCCGTCGTCAACTTTTCTATAGAAAACTCTTTCTATCGTCTATAGGAAAATTTTCTGTTATTCCGTTAGTCTATGAAATTTATACCAATAGTGGACAGTAGATAAGCAATTGGCATGATTAACTACTTTAACATACATACATCGTTCTTAGATCAGAATTTAATAATTGTTACGCTTAACAAATGAAAACCATATTTACATACTAATGCATGTATGTATATAGATTTGTATGTAAGTAAATATGTGTCTGTTTGTTAAATAAATAAACTGTTAATTGACAGCTAAAATCAATTAGTCGTATATTTGTTTTAAAATGTATTATTATCGTTTTATTATTAAATTGAATGAGTTTTTACGCTTTTCATTTCAAACGTAAATGGAACACTAACAAATTTACACAGTAACCAATTAAAACAATAAATATGTAAGTAATCAATTTAATTTACACATATACGTACTTTAGAGCGGTTTGAAAAAGGTTACTTCGGTCACCACTAACTAAACAACAGCCATAATATTTTCTATAGGAGACAAAATTTTGCAAAAATTTCTATAGGAGACAAAATTTTGCAAAAATTTCTATAGAAGACAAAATTTTGCAAAATTTTCTATAGAAGACAAAATTTTGCAAAATTTTCTATAGAAGACAAAATTTTGCAAAATTTTCTATAGAAGACAAAATTTTGCAAAATTTTCTATAAAAGACAAAATTTTCTATAGAAGACAAAATTTTGCAAAATTTTCTATAGAAGACAAAATTTTGCAAAATTTTCTATAGAAGACAAAATTTTGCAAAATTTTCTATAGAAGACAAAATTTTGCAAAATTTTCTATAGAAGACAAAATTTTGCAAAATTTTCTATAGAAGACAAAATTTTGCAAAATTTTCTATAGAAGACAAAATTTTGCAAAATTTTCTATAGAAGACAAAATTTTGCAAAATTTTCTATAAAAGACAAAATTTTCTATAGAAGACAAAATTTTGCAAAATTTTCTATAGAAGACAAAATTTTGCAAAATTTTCTATAGGAGACAAAATTTTGCAAAATTTTCTATAGAAGACAAAATTTTGCAAAATTTTCTATAGAAGACAAAATTTTGCAAAATTTTCTATAGAAGACAAAATTTTGCAAAATTTTCTATAGAAGACAAAATTTTGCAAAATTTTCTATAGAAGACAAAATTTTGCAAAATTTTCGATAGAAGACAAAATTTTGCAAAATTTTCTGTAGAAGACAAAATTTTGCAAAATTTTCTGTAGAAGACAAAATTTTGCAAAATTTTCTATAGAA
Source organism: Stomorhina lunata (assembly GCA_933228675.1). Lineage (NCBI taxonomy): Eukaryota > Metazoa > Arthropoda > Insecta > Diptera > Rhiniidae > Stomorhina > Stomorhina lunata. Next base: position 47,306,595 of record OW121744.1, read on the forward strand.
GACAAAATTTTGCAAAATTTTCTATAGAAGACAAAATTTTGCAAAATTTTCTATAGAAGACAAAATTTTGCAAAATTTTCTATAGAAGACAAAATTTTGCAAAATTTTCTATAGAAGACAAAATTTTGCAAAATTTTCTATAGAAGACAAAATTTTGCAAAATTTTCTATAAAAGACAAAATTTTGCAAAATTTTCTATAGAAGACAAAATTTTGCAAAATTTTTTATAGAAGACAAAATTTTGCAAAATTTTCTATAGAAGACAAAATTTTGCAAAATTTTCTATAGAAGACAAAATTTTGCAAAATTTTCTATAGAAGACAAAATTTTGCAAAATTTTCTATAGAAGACAAAATTTTGCAAAATTTTCTATAGAAGACAAAATTTTGCAAAATTTTCTATAGAAGACAAAATTTTGCAAAATTTTCTATAGAAGACAAAATTTTGCAAAATTTTCTATAGAAGACAAAATTTTGCAAAATTTTCTATAGAAGACAAAATTTTGCAAAATTTTCTATAGAAGACAAAATTTTGCAAAATTTTCTATAGAAGACAAAATTTTGCAAAATTTTCTATAGAAGACAAAATTTTGCAAAATTTTCTATAGAAGACAAAATTTTGCAAAATTTTCTATAGAAGACAAAATTTTGCAAAATTTTCTATAGAAGACAAAATTTTGCAAAATTTTCTATAGAAGACAAAATTTTGCAAAATTTTCTATAGAAGACAAAATTTTGCAAAATTTTCTATAGAAGACAAAATTTTGCAAAATTTTCTATAGAAGACAAAATTTTGCAAAATTTTCTATAGAAGACTAAATTTTGCAAAATTTTCTATAGAAGACAAAATTTTGCAAAATTTTCTATAGAAGACAAAATTTTGCAAAATTTTCTATAGAAGACAAAATTTTGCAAAATTTTCTATAGAAGACAAAATTTTGCAAAATTTTCTATAGAAGACAAAATTTTGCAAAATTTTCTATAGAAGACAAAATTTTGCAAAATTTTCTATAGAAGACAAAATTTTCTATAGAAGACAAAATTTTGAAAAAATTCGCTTAAACTTTATTTTCATGGAGTGACATAAAAGAAAATTTGAATATAAATGATAATCAAGCCGCTCTTATTCTTATGTATATGTATATACAAACATTTGAATATGTATTTGCATTACATATTTTAGTTACTTGCGTTTGTAGGCTTGTTTGTATGTATGTGAGTTATCCTTATTTTAAATAAATATATATTAAATAAATAAAAAAATGATTTATTTCAATATTTTTTGGAATTTAAACGCAAGTGTTTTGGCTTTTTCCTTCTTTTTTTACACACTTTAAATAAAATTCTGTATTAAACAATTAAAATGTATTCAATCATAATTTGTGTAACAAATGTTGTTTAAATATAAGTAAAATACTTTTAATATTAAATAAAAAAAACTGTGCTCAAGCGATTCTCCCCCTTTTGGAAAGCAAAAGAAGTAAATTGATGGATTTTTAAATAAATATCACAGATTGTTAAGCAAATGTTTAAGTGGGTAGAAATCTTATCTAAAACCAAATTTTCATCTTTATTATTGCAGTCATTATCACTGGCAACAATACGAGTCATTATGATTTATCTTCTTTATGTAAATGAATGTTTCAGTTTTTTACAAGAAATTTGATACATGTAATTAATAGTAGCAATATAATCAATAGAAATATTTAAGCACATTCTTAATAAATGGAGAGTATTGTAAATAACCTTTTACAGATATTTTATATTTATATATATTTCTTTTCGCTTAGAGGCCAAAATGGATATAAGGCAATAGAAGACAAAATTTTCTATAGAAGACAAAATTTTGCAAAATTTTCTATAGAAGACAAAATTTTGCAAAATTTTCTATAGAAGACAAAATTTTGCAAAAGTTTCTATAGAAGACAAAATTTTGCAAAAGTTTCTATAGAAGACAAAATTTTGCAAAATTTTCTATAGAAGACAAAATTTTGCAAAATTTTCTAAAGAAGACAAAATTTTGGAAAATTTTCTAAAGAAGACAAAATTTTGCAAAATTTTCTAAAGAAGACAAAATTTTGCAAAATTTTCTAAAGAAGACAAAATTTTGCCAAATTTTCTATAGAAGACAAAATTTTGCAAAATTTTCTATAGAAGACAAAATTTTGCAAAATTTTCTATAGAAGACAAAATTTTGCCAAATTTTCTACAGAAGACAAAATTATGCAAAGTTTTCTATAGAAGACAAAATTTTGCAAAATTTTCTATAGAAGACAAAATTTTGCAAAATTTTCTATAGAAGACAAAATTTTGCAAAATTTTCTATAGAAGACAAAATTTTGCAAAATTTTCTATAGAAGACAAAATTTTGCAAAATTTTCTATAGAAGACAAAATTTTGCAAAATTTTCTATAGAAGACAAAATTTTGCAAAATTTTCTATAGAAGACAAAATTTTGCAAAATTTTCTATAGAAGACAAAATTTTGCAAAATTTTCTATAGAAGACAAAATTTTGCAAAATTTTCTATAGAAGACAAAATTTTGCAAAATTTTCTATAGAAGACAAAATTTTGAAAAAATTCGCTTAAACTTTATTTTCATGGAGTGACATAAAAGAAAATTTGAATATAAATGATAATCAAGCCGCTCTTATTCTTATGTATATGTATATACAAACATTTGAATATGTATTTGCATTACATATTTTAGTTACTTGCGTTTGTAGGCTTGTTTGTATGTATGTGAGTTATCCTTATTTTAAATAAATTTTTAAATCAATTTTTTTTGGAATATAAATGCAAGTGTTTTGGCTTTTTCCTTCTTTTTTTACACACTTTAAATAAAATTCTGTATTAAACAATTAAAATGTATTCAATCATAATTTGTATAACAAATGTTGTTTAAATATAAGTAAAATACTTTTAATATTAAATAAAAAAAACTGTGCTCAAGCGATTCTCCCCCTTTTGGAAAGCAAAAGAAGTAAATTGATGGATTTTTAAATAAATATCACAGATTGTTAAGCAAATGTTTAAGTGGGTAGAAATCTTATCTAAAACCAAATTATCATCTTTATTATTGCAGTCATTATCACTGGCAATAATACGAGTCATTATGATTTATCTACTTTATGTAAATGAATGTTTCAGTTTTTTACAAGAAATTTGATACATGTAATTAATAGTAGCAATATAATCAATAGAAATATTTAAGCACATTCTTAATAAATGGAGAGTATTGTAAATAACCTTTTACAGATATTTTATATTTATATATATATATATTTCTTTTCGCTTAGAGGCCAAAATGGACATAAGGCAATAGAAGACAAAATTTTCTATAGAAGGCAAAATTTTGCAAAATTTTCTATAGAAGACAAATTTTGCCAAATTTTCTACAGAAGACAAAATTTTGCAAAGTTTTCTATAGAAGACAAAATTTTGCAAAATTTTCTATAGAAGACAAAATTTTGCAAAATTTTCTATTGAAGACAAAATTTTGCAAAATTTTCTATAGAAGACAAAATTTTGCAAAATTTTCTATAGAAGACAAAATTTTGCAAAATTTTCTATAGAAGACAAAATTTTGCAAAATTTTCTATAGAAGACAAAATTTTGCAAAATTTTCTATAGAAGACAAAATTTTGCAAAATTTTCTATAGAAGACAAAATTTTGCAAAATTTTCTATAGAAGACAAAATTTTGCAAAATTTTCTATAGAAGACAAAATTTTGCAAAATTTTCTATAGAAGACAAAATTTTGCAAAATTTTCTATAGAAGACAAAATTTTGCAAAATTTTCTATAGAAGACAAAATTTTCTATAGAAGACAAAATTTTGCAAAATTTTCTATAGAAGACAAAATTTTGCAAAATTTTCTATAGAAGACAAAATTTTGCCAAATTTTCTACAGAAGACAAAATTTTGCAAAGTTTTCTATATTAGACAAAATTTTGCAAAATTTTCTATAGAAGACAAAATTTTGCAAAATTTTCTATAGAAGACAAAATTTTGCAAAATTTTCTATAGAAGACAAAATTTTGCAAAATTTTCTTTAGAAGACAAAATTTTGCAAAATTTTCTATAGAAGACAAAATTTTGCAAAATTTTCTATAGAAGACAAAATTTTGCAAAATTTTCTATAGAAGACAAAATTTTGCAAAATTTTCTATAGAAGACAAAATTTTGCAAAATTTTCTATAGAAGACAAAATTTTGCAAAATTTTCTATAGAAGACAAAATTTTGCAAAATTTTCTATAGAAGACAAAATTTTGCAAAATTTTCTATAGAAGACAAAATTTTGCAAAATTTTCTATAGAAGACAAAATTTTGCAAAATTTTCTATAGAAGACAAAATTTTGCAAAATTTTCTATAGAAGACAAAATTTTGCAAAATTTTCTATAGAAGACAAAATTTTGCAAAATTTTCTATAGAAGACAAAATTTTCTATAGAAGACAAAATTTTGCAAAATTTTCTATAGAAGACAAAATTTTGCAAAATTTTCTATAGAAGACAAAATTTTGCCAAATTTTCTACAGAAGACAAAATTTTGCAAAGTTTTCTATATTAGACAAAATTTTGCAAAATTTTCTATAGAAGACAAAATTTTGCAAAATTTTCTATAGAAGACAAAATTTTGCAAAATTTTCTATAGAAGACAAAATTTTGCAAAATTTTCTTTAGAAGACAAAATTTTGCAAAATTTTCTATAGAAGACAAAATTTTGCAAAATTTTCTATAGAAGACAAAATTTTGCAAAATTTTCTATAGAAGACAAAATTTTGCAAAATTTTCTATAGAAGACAAAATTTTGCAAAATTTTCTATAGAAGACAAAATTTTGCAAAATTTTCTATAGAAGACAAAATTTTGCAAAATTTTCTATAGAAGACAAAATTTTGCAAAATTTTCTATAGAAGATAATAGCTACAGTGTTTTTAATGGCCTGTTCCACGATCTCGAAAGAATGCTTTCTTTCGTATCCTATACGAAATAAATTTGTTTTTCGTTTCACTAACTTTATTTTATGCGAAAGATAAGTCGAAAAACAAGTCGAAAGAAAACGTAAGTATTTTCATACAAATTTCTGTTTCACTATTTCGAACAAGTTACCAGCAATACGAAAGCAAATGTCAAAATGAGTCACTTGATATTTTGCTTTCGAATAGAAACGAACGAAAGGCTTCGAAATAGTGAAACCAAAATTAATTCGAATTCGAGTTACTCACTTTCTTTCGAGTAGATTTTCTTTCGAAATCGTGAAACAGGCTATAAGATTATACTTTTTTATAATCGTTTTCTATAGAAAATAGTTATGTATAACATAACTTTTCATAATAGTTTTCTACTGAAAATAGTTATGTATAACAGTTCTGTAAAACATTTTGCGTATAGATAATGATTTTATATAACAGTTTTTCTATAGAGAATAATTTTTTATAACAGGTTTTTTATAGAGGATATTTTTGTATAACAGTTGTCCTATGGAGAATACTTTTGTATCACAATTTTCTTATTTCTACTTTTCTTTAAGATTGTATACAGCAGTTTCCCTATAGAGAATAGCTATGTATGTACAACAGTTTTTCTATGGAGAATAGTTTTGTATAACACTTTTTTAAATAAAAAACTCTTTAATTTTTTATAGAGAAAAGTTGTGTATAACAGTTTTCCTATAGAGAATATAATTTGGAAACGCTTATTTTTTAAAGATTGTCAATGTAGAACAGTTTTTCTATATAAAATATTTTGATATAACAATTTCCTATTGAGAATAATTCTGTATAACAGTTTTTCTTTAGATCATACTTTTGTATAATAATTTTTCTCAAAAGGAAAATAATTATTCACTTTTGTGCGGAATATTTTTTCTTTAAAGAAAACATTTTGGTATAACATTTTTTTTATAGATGTAATATTATTACAACGTTCATACCATCCCAGCAAAACTTTTCATTACCAAATAATGAGTTAAACTATTGAACACGAACTACTTACTCATTCACTGTTTAAGTCATTACAATAACATGGGGATGTCATTGGAGGCAAGTACTTACCAATTGCAGAAAAGTAATGACTTGGGTAAGCAATTGGATAACAACAACTTTTTTGTTGTTGTTTTATTTAAAAAAAATATATTTTTAAACGAAATACACAATTTTTTTATGACCAAATGGGGGATGGAACCCAGACCCCAACGACTGCTAGGCGGAGACTCTTCCACTGAGCTACTTCATATGTTGAAAACTTTTTTTGCTGGGATTGTCAATACTGTCATATAACAGTTTTCCTATTAATAATTATATTATTATAACACTTTTTATACGTATCAGAAAGCAAGCTTTACTTGTTTTAATACTTAATAAAAAATAACTTATATATTCAACCTGTTTCCGTCATTTGGACTTATATGAGAGCTAGGGTCAAATGTGGACCGACTATCTCGAAATTTGGCAAATTGTTTACAGTTGTTACAAAAATTATGAATGCAAAAAATAAACTCAAAATTTTCATTATCTTTAGATTAACGAGCGTTTTAGTGATTTTTTGTCTCATTTAGTGCGTTTTTAAAGAAAAGTTTGTATTCGAGCTATGGTCAAATGTGGACCGATTTCAACGAAATTTGGTACAGTACAAATTTTAGTTTACATAAGCAGTATTTGTTTTAAATTTCATGAAAAAATATTGATATTTGTGGCCAATATAGCAATTCCGGGAAGTGGGACCTATGGGAGGTACCATAAATAATGGACCGATTTTGACCAATTTCAATAGCCATGGTCCCATTATCAAAAAATTATCTGTGCCAAATTTCATCAAATTATCTTTAGAATTGCGACCTGTAGTTTGATTACAAGATTTACATGGGGGTCCAGCCAGCCAGACGGACGGACGGACATCGCTAAATCGACTCAGAAAGTGATTCTAAGTTTATTGGTATACTAAAAGGTGGGTCTAAGACAAACATTTCTATGCGTTACAAACATCAGCACAAACGTATAATACCCTTTCCACCTATGGTGGTGAAGGGTATAATAATAGACTGACGATAAAATTAAAATATAGCTTAAACAAATCAAAAGTGTTTAATCGAAATGCAAATAAAGTGCAAATTCATAAATAATCCGATTTGGTCCAAAAAGTAGAGGGACCATCCCGGCACCCAAAAAAATATCTGTGCCACATTTAAGTGGCTTTTAACACAATTAAATCGACTTACAAAGTGATTCTGAATGGTGGCTCAAGAACAAATATTTCAAGACATTACTAATATCAGTACAATCTATATATATAAAACTCTAACGTGACTGACTGACTGACTGACTGACTCATCATCGCACAGCCCAAACGGCTAAAGCTAGAGAGCTGAAATTTTGACAGCTGGTACCTTTTTCAAAGTATAGATCCACTAAGACGGGATTTTTGGAAATTCGGCCTCTAAGGGGGTAAAAAGGGGTAAAAAAGGGAAAAATTAGTAATGCTGTATCTCCGGAAGTAAACGTCATAGGCCCAAAATTGAAATTGCGTTGGGATCAGCTGCAAAAATAAGTAGACACGTGTTTGGTACTTTTTAGCAGATGGGACAAATAGGGGGTAAAAAGGGTAAAAATGAAATGTTGGTACTTTTTTAAACCCATGTGTATCTTTTAAACCAATCAACAGAGTAACAAAATTCAAAACGGAGCCGGTAAACAAGAAAAAAATATTAGACACGTGTTTGGTACTATTTTGATTCAGGGTTCAAAAAGGGGGAAAAGCGGGGAAAAAAATTTAGGGTAGGTCCATTTTTCTTTTTCTTTGTATTTGACTTGAACCAATAAAGCTACCAATAAAATTTATAGGGAGGTCGATTGCCCAGTACAAAATATTAAATATGTGTTTGGTACTTTTTTCAATTAAAAGGGTAAAAAAGGGAAAAATCGGTAACATTATATCTCCTTAACCAACAGCGATAGAAGCGAAAATTAAATTGGCTTGAGATTAGCACTAAAAATTAAGGGACACGTGTTCGGTACTTTTTTGAAAATCGGCCGCCTAGCGGGCAAAACAGGGTAGAAAAGGGAGAAATTAGTAACATCATATCTCCGAAACCAACATAGACAGAAACAAAGTTGAAATTGGATTTGAATCGCCTACAAAAATAAGGGGACACGTGTTTGGTACTTTTTTGAAAATGGCACTAATAAGGATAAAAAAGGGTAAAAACTATATTTTAGTACTTTTTTTAACCCATATGTATCTTTTGAACTAATAAACATAGAAACATATTTTATATCGCAACCGACAGATATTAAAAAAGAACTAAATACGTATTTGGTACTTTTGCGATTAATGGGGTACAAAAGGGTAAAAAAAGGGAATATATTCAAGGATAGGTTTTTTGCTTTTTAGCCATGGATATCTTTTAGGCTAATGAAGTTAGAAGTATAATTTATTGACTGGTAGATTTACATTGAAAAGAAATAAGCTACGTGTTTGGTACTTTTTTTTAATTTTGGGGGTAAAAATCGGTAAAGTATATCTTCTAAACCCAAAGTGATAGAAACAAAAACTAAATTGGTCTGAGATTGGCACTTAAAATTAAGGAACACATGTTCGGTACTGTTTTGAAGTTCAACCTCTTAGAAGGTAAAACAGGGTAGAAAAGGGAGAAATTAGTAACATCATATCTCCGAAACCAACATCGATGCAAACAAAGTTGAAATTGGATTTGAATCGGCTAGGAAAATAAGGAGGCACGTGCTTGGTACTTTTTTGGAAATGGCATTAATAAGGATAAAAAAGGGTAAAAACTATATTTTGGTACTTTTTTCAACTAATATGTATCTTTTGAACTAATAAATACAGAAACATAATTTATATCGCAACAGATAGATATTAAAAAACAATTAAATACGTATTTGGTACTTTTGCAATTAATGGGATACAAAAGGGTAAAAAAGGGAAAATATTTAAGGGTAGGTTTTTTGTTTTTAGCTATGAATATCTTTTAGGCTAATGAAGCCAGAAGTATAATTTATTGACTGGTCGATTGACAAAGAAAAAATAAAATACATTTTTGGTACTTTTTTTAATTTTGGGGGTAAAAATATATCTTCTAAATCAAAAGTGATAGAAACCAAAACTAAATTAGTCTGAGATCAGCACTAAAAATTAAGGGACAAGTATTCGGTACTTTTTTGAAATTCGGCCTTTTAAAGGGTAAAACAGGGTAGAAAAGGGAGAAATTAGTAACATCATATCTCCGAAACTAACACCGATGCAAAAGAAGTTTAAATTGGATTTGAATCGGATAAAAAAATAAATGGCCACGTATTTGGTACTATTTCAAAAATGGTACTAATAAGAATAAAAAAGGATAAAAACTATATTTTGGTACTTTTTTAACACATATATATTTTTTGAACTAATAAACATAGAAACATAATTTATATCGCAACTGATAGGCATTAAAAAACTATTAAACACGTATTTGGTACTTTTGCGATTAATGTGGGACGAAAGGGTAAAAAAAAGGGAAAATATTCAAGAGTAGGTTTTTTGCTTTTTAGCTAAGAATATCTTTTCGGCTAATGAAGCCAGAAGCATAATTTATTGGCTGGTAAATTGACACTGAAAAAAGTAAAATAAGTGTCTGGTACTTTTTTTAATTTTGGGGGTAAAAATCGGTAAAAATATATCTTCTTAGCCAAAAGTGATAGAAACAACAACTAAATCGGTCTAAAATCGGCACTTTAAATTAAGGGACATGTATTCGGTACTTTTTTCTTTAATTCGGCCGTTTTGGGGTTAAAACAGGGAAAAAATGGGAAATATTAGTAACGTCATATCTCCGAAATTCAAAACGATAGGAATAGAGTTGAAATTTGCTTCGGATGGGCTGAAAAAAAACGAGAAACGTATTTGGTACTTTTTTGAATATGGTACTAATAAGGGTAAAAAAGGGCAAAAACTATATTTTGGTACTTTTTTGAACCCATACGTATCTTTTGAAATAACAAACATAGAGAAACAGTAAACGTCACAATTGATAAGTAACAAAGAATTATTAGACACGTATTTGGTACTTTTACGATAATTGAGGTAAAAAAGATAAAAAAATATTCAAGGGTAGGTTTTTAACTAATGAAGCCAGAACTATAATTTACAGACGGGTGGATTCATATTGAAAAAGTAAATTGAAAAAAATTGAAAAAGAAAATGGATAAATTAGTAACATCATATCTCCGAAATTTACATCGTTAGAAACAAAGTTGAAATTGGATTTGGATCATCTTGCAAAAAAAGGGGACACGAGTTTGGTACTTTTTTGGAAATGGCACTAATAAGGATAAAAAAGGGTAAAAACTATATTTTAGTACTTTTTTTAACCCATATGTATCTTTTGAACTAATAAACATAGAAACATATTTTATATCGCAACCGACAGATATTAAAAAAGAACTAAATACGTATTTGGTACTTTTGCGATTAATGGGGTACAAAAGGGTAAAAAAAGGGAATATATTCAAGGATAGGTTTTTTGCTTTTTAGCCATGGATATCTTTTAGGCTAATGAAGTTAGAAGTATAATTTATTGACTGGTAGATTTACATTGAAAAGAAATAAGCTACGTGTTTGGTACTTTTTTTTAATTTTGGGGGTAAAAATCGGTAAAGTATATCTTCTAAACCCAAAGTGATAGAAACAAAAACTAAATTGGTCTGAGATTGGCACTTAAAATTAAGGAACACATGTTCGGTACTGTTTTGAAGTTCAACCTCTTAGAAGGTAAAACAGGGTAGAAAAGGGAGAAATTAGTAACATCATATCTCCGAAACCAACATCGATGCAAACAAAGTTGAAATTGGATTTGAATCGGCTAGGAAAATAAGGAGGCACGTGCTTGGTACTTTTTTGGAAATGGCATTAATAAGGATAAAAAAGGGTAAAAACTATATTTTGGTACTTTTTTCAACTAATATGTATCTTTTGAACTAATAAATACAGAAACATAATTTATATCGCAACAGATAGATATTAAAAAACAATTAAATACGTATTTGGTACTTTTGCAATTAATGGGATACAAAAGGGTAAAAAAGGGAAAATATTTAAGGGTAGGTTTTTTGTTTTTAGCTATGAATATCTTTTAGGCTAATGAAGCCAGAAGTATAATTTATTGACTGGTCGATTGACAAAGAAAAAATAAAATACATTTTTGGTACTTTTTTTAATTTTGGGGGTAAAAATATATCTTCTAAATCAAAAGTGATAGAAACCAAAACTAAATTAGTCTGAGATCAGCACTAAAAATTAAGGGACAAGTATTCGGTACTTTTTTGAAATTCGGCCTTTTAAAGGGTAAAACAGGGTAGAAAAGGGAGAAATTAGTAACATCATATCTCCGAAACTAACACCGATGCAAAAGAAGTTTAAATTGGATTTGAATCGGATAAAAAAATAAATGGCCACGTATTTGGTACTATTTCAAAAATGGTACTAATAAGAATAAAAAAGGATAAAAACTATATTTTGGTACTTTTTTAACACATATATATTTTTTGAACTAATAAACATAGAAACATAATTTATATCGCAACTGATAGGCATTAAAAAACTATTAAACACGTATTTGGTACTTTTGCGATTAATGTGGGACGAAAGGGTAAAAAAAAGGGAAAATATTCAAGAGTAGGTTTTTTGCTTTTTAGCTAAGAATATCTTTTCGGCTAATGAAGCCAGAAGCATAATTTATTGGCTGGTAAATTGACACTGAAAAAAGTAAAATAAGTGTCTGGTACTTTTTTTAATTTTGGGGGTAAAAATCGGTAAAAATATATCTTCTTAGCCAAAAGTGATAGAAACAACAACTAAATCGGTCTAAAATCGGCACTTTAAATTAAGGGACATGTATTCGGTACTTTTTTCTTTAATTCGGCCGTTTTGGGGTTAAAACAGGGAAAAAATGGGAAATATTAGTAACGTCATATCTCCGAAATTCAAAACGATAGGAATAGAGTTGAAATTTGCTTCGGATGGGCTGAAAAAAAACGAGAAACGTATTTGGTACTTTTTTGAATATGGTACTAATAAGGGTAAAAAAGGGCAAAAACTATATTTTGGTACTTTTTTGAACCCATACGTATCTTTTGAAATAACAAACATAGAGAAACAGTAAACGTCACAATTGATAAGTAACAAAGAATTATTAGACACGTATTTGGTACTTTTACGATAATTGAGGTAAAAAAGATAAAAAAATATTCAAGGGTAGGTTTTTAACTAATGAAGCCAGAACTATAATTTACAGACGGGTGGATTCATATTGAAAAAGTAAATTGAAAAAAATTGAAAAAGAAAATGGATAAATTAGTAACATCATATCTCCGAAATTTACATCGTTAGAAACAAAGTTGAAATTGGATTTGGATCATCTTGCAAAAAAAGGGGACACGAGTTTGGTACTTTTTTGGAAATGGAACTAATAAGGGAGAAAAAGGGAAAAAACTATATTTTGGTACTTTATTAACCCTATAAGTATCTCTTGAACTAATAAACATAAATACTCTATTTACATCACAATTGATAAGGACTAACAAAAATTAAGAAGGTGCTTGGCGCTTTTACGATAAATGAGGCACAAAAGAGTAAAAACTATGAATATCATTTAAACAAATAAAGCCAGAAGTATAATTTACAGACAGGTCTATTCACATTGCAGAAGTATAAGACACGCGATTGATTCCTTTTTTTAATGTTTGGAGTAAAAAGGGGGAAAATAGGTAACGTAATATCTCATAAATCAAAAGTGATAGAAACAAAGATTAAATTGGTCTATGATCAGCATTAAAAATTAAAGGACACGGGTTCGGTATTTTTTTTAATTTGGCCGCTTATGGTTAAAACAGGCTAGAAAATGAATAAATCATATAATCGGCTAGAAAATGAAAGGGACATGTGTTCTGTACTTTTTTTGGAAATGGCACTAATAAGGGCAAAAAGGGTAAAAACTATATTTTTGTACTTGCGTATCCATGCGTATCTTTTGAACTTATAAACATAAAGACTCACTTTATGCCACAATCAATAAGTATTAACAAAATATTAAACATGTGCTTGGTACTTTTACGATAAATGGGGTTCCAAAAGGTGAAAACGGGAAAATATTCATTTAAGCTAATGAAGTCAAAAGTATAAATTAGAGATGTGTCAATCAAAGGGGTAAAAAAGGGAAAAATCGATGACATTATATCTTCTAAACCTAATGGATGGAAACAAACACTAAAATGGTCTAAGATCAGCCCTAAAAATTAAGGGACTTTTCAGTACTTTTTGCAAATTAAACAGTTTTGGGGTTAAAATAGGGTAGAAAATAAAAACATTAGTAAAGTTATATCTCTGATACTAATATCGACAGAAAAAAAATTTAAATTGGATTTAGATCGAATAGAAAAATAAAAAGTCATGTTTTTAGTAGGTACTTTTCGTAAATGAGCTAAAAATAGGGAATAAAAAGGATAAAAACTAAATTTTGGTACTTTTTTGACCCATATATAATTTTTGAATCAATTATTATAGAAACAAAATTTATACCGCAATCGAAAATAACAAAAACGGGTCAAAAATTTAAAGATAGGTTTTTTCCTTTTAAACTGTGCATGTTGTTTAAATCAATAAAATAATAAATAAATCAATGATTTATGGACTGTTCTATTGACATTGAAGAAATATGTGACAGGTGTTTGGTATTTTTTTCAATTAACAAAAATGGAGTTAAGATCAGCAATAAAAATATTAGGACATGTATCCGGATTTTTTTTTTTAATTTGGCTGATCAGGGGTAACCAACGGGTAAAAAAAGGAAACTTTTGTAAAATATTCAAAATCAAAAGCGACAAGAACAAGATTTAAATTGGGTTAGCAATCAAAATTGGGTCAGCTACAAAAATAAGGGAGGCGTGTGTAGTACTTTTTTGAAAATGTAGAGGGTAGGTACTTATTTTGTCCTATATGTATCTTAAGAACCAATAAGTATTTAATTTAATTTATATCGGAATTGATAAATAAGTGAAAAAGTTATTTTGGTAAATTTTGTAACTTTGTCAATTCAAATGGTGCCGCTAACGAAGTAGCGGGTTATAAAGCTAGTCATAGTATAATTCCTTTCCAACCTATAATGATCTATCCTATAAAATTCTCATTTATTCACTTCAAAAGAATTTTTCAACAATTAAAATTACATTTATACTGTAAAATCTCCTTTAAAGAATATGTTATTTTATTTCTAATAAAAGTAAATAAAAGGGGGAAACAATCAAATCCTAAAACTACCCACTTTTATTAGAAAACAATCTGTCTTTTACAAATTTCACAGAAAAGGGCACAAAATTTAATAACTCAACCTCTTGAAAAAATAGAAAATATTTCATTAAATAAAACCCCATCAAGACAAACAAATTTAACTGCAAACCATATTTCATTTTTTAAATCAACAAATCAAAAATGTTTGAAAGAAAATAAAGGGTGAAGAAAAAGGTGGAGACACTTTTTACACACTCCAGAAATGTAAACTGTGACCCTTCTCTGAAGACTAGAGATATTCAATAAAATTAACAATAACAAATTTTAGTTTTAAACAAACAAAATAGATTTAAATTAAAATTGGGGTGAACAAATGAATTGGAAGGAATAGCTATGAAACTATAACAACTAGTTTTTGTTCTTCTTTAACGCCGTTTTATGTCGACATCAAATTTGTTTAGCTCCGGTGTATTGAGATGGATTCACGTTTGGTCACTATGTAAAGTTGCGTAAATAAGTCCGCCATGCTGTTGAACAATGCTTAACACTCAAGCAAATTTTCAAACGTTTATGGTTGATTTTGCCTTGAGGATGCCTATGGGATATCTATCTCACTTTTAATTACCGATCGACTTAGACCATATTCTTTTCAATTGCTTCGGATGTAGAGACCCCCATTAAGCGTCACAATATTCTACAACTTCCGTGCTTGTGCGGAAAATAATAGTGCAGAATACCCATAGCATTATTGAAGCATAACCTTTATTTTAGTAATGTTTTTCCGCAAAAAGTAATGTTTAATTAGGACACAAAATTTGTTTTTTTCGTATCAATGGCCAAAAGAATGAAATTTAGGCAGATTTCATAGTATTATCATTTTTATAAGTACCCAGTAAAACTTTTCATTACCAAATAATGAGTTAAACAGTTAAACTATTGAACGCGAACTACTTACTCATTCGCTGTTTAAGTCATTACATTAACATGGGGATGTCATTGGAGGCAAGTACTTACCAATTGCAGAAAAGTATTGACTTGGGTAAGCAATTTGAAAGCAACAACAACAACAGCAACAACTTTTTTGTTGTTGTTTTATTAAAAACATATATTTTTAAACGAAATACAAAATTTTTTTTTTGATCCCATGGGGGCTCGAACCCAGACCCTCCGACTGCTAGGCAGAGACTCTTCCACTGAGCTACTTCATATGTTGAAAACTTAGCACCTTATAATTAATATAAACAATTTTTATTTTTAGATCCAAAATCATGTGAAAATAACGTTGTTTTTCCCTGTTTTTTTTTTGCTTTGTTGTAATTTTTGGAAAAATATTTTTATACGATTTTTTGTAATTATTTTAAAACTTTTTTAAAATTATTTTAAAACTTAAACAATTTAAATCTTCTTTTTTGTATAAGTTTTTACATAAGATTGACTCTTACTTACCTAAATGTTACAACCTGTTAAGGTCAAAGTCCGAGCATATTTTAGAATCCCATGGATTTCGATCTTGTGCGAATATTCTCCAATTTTATAGGCCAAGCTTTGAAAAATGTTCCTCTAGTTGGTCTTTCTATCGAATTTAATATTAGGTAGTGGGACATTTCAATTCTAATTTTATCCTCTTCATTGTATTTTTTTTCAAGAGAGGGTTACTAGCCTGTAATCCTAACCCATTTTTATCGATCTTATGGGACAACTCTCGGAACATGTTAACTCACAATATTAATGGGTGTTAAACTAGCTCCCCGGGTGATACCATGAGGAGGTGTGTGTCCACAGTTGAGATGAAGGATGACCCAGATAAGTTGGGCTTACCAAGTTAAGACCAATTAGTATCGTGTTTGGTATTCAACATCCCCTACATAATCAAAATTGACTCATAATGGTATTTTTTCATTAACGTAAGTTAGTTTTACAAATTTTTTTTACAGAAGATAATATTTAAGTTCTTAAAATTCAAAAATCATTTAAAAAGACTCTTTTAATAAAAAAAAAACTAAAAAAAATTGTTGCCCTTGGTGGGATTTGAACCGGGGCCATTCAGTTTATATTACCATCTTAATTACAAATAAGTACTTCTGTAATAACTTATTATTTATTCGGATGGTATGTTGTAGTCGTTACAAGGTAACCAGTTATCAGAGTACTTGCCATTACCAAAGTTTTGCTGGGTATATATCAATGTTGGGCAAAGTCTCTCTGAATTTATATTTTGCTAACCCTAGGGGTAGCAAAATACAAAATAAGATAGAATCAGAGAGACTTTGCCCAACATTGGTATATATATATATATATATATATATATATATATATATATATATATATATATATATATATATATATATATATATATATATATATATATATATATATATATACATAATTCCCCTACAACATTCCAAATGGAACAAGGGTTACTTCCCTCAGACTATGAGCTGCATCCGATTCTATTTTTAGACTCATTGAAAGGGACCTACGCTTTAACGCCGACTCCGAACGGCAAATGCATTAGTTAGAGAAGTTTTACATAGCCTAATACTCAATAACCAGTGGCTAGCTGAGTTATGAGGTGAACCGCCGCTTTTTTGAAAATTAATTTTTATCAAGTGGATCTGGCAGGGATTAAACTTGGGACCTCTGGTAAGCCAGGCGGATGACAAACCAGCTATGCCACGGCGGTTCACATTTTTATAAGTCGTCAAATTTTTATACCCACCATCAAAAAGAATGGGGGGTATATTAAGATTGTCATTCCGTTTGTAATTTCCCTAATATTGGCTCAAAAATCAAAAGCGATATATGTATATTCTAAGTCCTTATGAAATTCTAAGACGATTGAGCGATGTCCGTCTATCTGTCCGTCTGTCTATCTGTTAAAATCACGATAACGCCTAAACGAAAGGAGCTAGCTCACTGAAACTTAGTAAAAACATTTTTCATTTCTGAGAAAATTTTGGTATTGAAATTGGGCAAAATCGGTTAACATTTGACCATAGCTCCCGTATAACCTCGCCTACGCTAATCGCTTATTTGCTAATAAGTAACAAAAGATAATAGCTATGATGATAAAATTTGGTATATAGAAGTTTTGCGCAAGGCTTTGGCAGCATATAAAATTTCAAAATCGGTTCACATTTGGTCATGGCTCACATACAAAAAACTTATGGAAACAGCCAAAATTTCACCTAAAATACACTTATATGCCAATAAATCTAAAACTTTAACAGATACAGCCACTAAATTTAGCACAAGGAGGTCTTATGTCAATGTCAACGAGTGTGCAAAATATTGTCATAATCGGTCACCATTTGACCATAGCTCCCATATAAAAAAACTTACGGAAACACAAAAATACAAAAAGAAAAAGGGGTTTATGTCCGTCTTTCCGTCAGATAAAAGCTCGATAGCGCTTTAACAAAAAGGGCTACAGCATCAAAATTTTACAAAAGGAAGTCTTATGTGAACGGCAGCCAGTGTGCAAAATTACAATAGCTCCCATAAACATAGCTCCCATATAACCAACTTACGGGAAAACAAAAATACAAAAAGAAAAGACAGTTTATGTCCGTCTTTCGTTCAGAGAAAAGCGCGATAGCTCCTTAACTACAAGAGCTAAAGCGACAAAATTTAGCAAAAGTATTTTCGATATGTTATAGAAATTGTGTGGTGAAAATGGGTAAAATCAGTTCACATGTAGTTAGAGCTCCCATATAACCCTGCCCCGGGAATCACATCCATGCTGATAAATTGAATAAAATTGTAAAATCTATGACTACTAAATTTACAATAGAGAATTTTTATGCAACTTTCAGTCAGTATGTCAAATTTCATAGGAATCGGTCCACATTTGACTATAGCTTTAATATAAAAAACACTCACGGAAACCAACAATTTTAGCAAAGGCCAGTTAAAAGCTTTTAAATTAGAAACTATGATAGCTATGGCCACTAACTTTTGCAATAATAAGCTCTATATATATACCAGCCAGTGTGTACAATCGGTCAACATTTGGCTATAATTCATATATATATATATATATATATATATATATATATATACATATATATATATTCATATATATATATATATATATATATATATATATATATATATATATAACATCCCCTTTTTATATCTACAATCAAAAAGATTTAGAGGTACATTAATTATATTAAGATTGCACCAATGAAATTGGATAGGCATCAATCAATGTTCAGCCCAGACTTTATATATGATGGATGCATTAGGAACTCCTAACGAAATATATGGACCTGCCGTATTACTATTAACGTGTTTAGCCTAACTACATATTACGCACAACGAAAAGTATTTAACAACTTATTAATGTAAAACTATACCCGATTATGAGACCGAATTTTGATACTTTTGGTACTTTTTTGAAACTATGTCCTATTGGGGGTAAAAAAGTGTGAGAATAGTTTTTTTCCTTTCTATATTCTCTGGTTTAAAATATAAGAGTGGGTTACTCTTATATTTTAAACCAGAGAATATAGAAAGGAACTTTGTACTGCAGTCAATAGATGTGAAAGAAATATTGAACACGTATTTGGTACTTTTTTGATTTTGGGGCCAAAATGGGTAAAAAGGGATAAAATAATAACTTAACATCTCAAAAGTAATATGAATAGGAATTATGTTAACAGCGTTTTAATAAAATGTACCGAATTCAATTGATACCAAAGAAGTACCAAATAAGTATATGGAACTTTTTGAAAGTAGTGGATAAAAAAGGGAAAAATGAGTAATGTTATAACTTTTAAACAAATGAATGTTTGTATGTATGTTCTTTATAGAATAGTAAACTGTGAATTTGATCATATTATGCTCTTTAGCGAAGATGTTGCGGATAAGCCGGCAAAGGTTTTTAAGTTGGTAAGACTATTTTCCGTTAGGTGGCGCCACTGAAAATTACTGAAAATTTATTAAATCATAAACTGTATAGTTGATCATGCTATGATATTTAGCAAAGTTGTAGCGCTTGAGCCGGCGAAGGTTTTTTAGTTGGTGTGAATAATTTCCGACAGGTGGCGCCAATGAAAATTACTCAAAGTCGATTTTATCGTAAGCTGTACATTTAATCATGCTACAATTTTTGGCAAAGTTGTTGCACATGAGCCGACGAAGGTTTCTTAGGTGGCATGAAGAAATTTCGACAGGTGGCGCCACTGAAATTTACTCAAAGTCAATTTATTCGTAAGCTGTACATTTAATCATGCTATAATCTTTAGCAAAGTTGTTGCGGATAACCCGACGAAGGTTTATTAATAGGAATTACAACAGGTGGCTCCACTGAAAATTACTCAAAATGAATTGAATCGTAAACTGTTCATTTGATTATGTTATAATCATTAGCAAAGTAGTTACGCATAAGCAGACGAAGGTTTTTTAGTTGGTATAAACAACTTCAGGTGGCGCCACTGAAAACTCCTCAAAATGAAATAAATTGTAAACTGTGCATTTGATCAGACTATAATATTTAGCAAAGTTGTTGCGCATGAGTCGACGGAGGTTTCTGTTGATATGACCAATTTCCAAAATTTTTTAAAATGAGTTAATCTGTAAATTATGCAAACTATGTGTTGATCGGACAAAATAAATAAAATAATTCAAAATTAACTAAATATTTACACAAAATGCTTATCATAAAGCTCCGAGCAAGGCTCGGTCAACCAGGTACTATACACATAAATGCACAAAAACGTTAATAACTCTAAAGATAAATGTATTTGATTACTTAAACTTTGCACAGATAAATATTTTGTAAATATAAACCAATAACCAAAATTTGGTCCACAATTGACCCTAGCTCCCATATCAGGCCCTTAGCCGGAAATGACACAAATTTCGAAATTTTGAAGAAATAGCACATAGTATATGTATGTATGTCTCTAAGAATTAAGGGAAACTCTTTAATTGTTTGTACATATTTGACCGTAGTAGTGAAGGGTATGATAAGTCGGGCTTGACCGACTTTAGCTTTTCTGACTTGTTTTTTTTTCGAATATCTTAATAAAACGACTCTAGATGGGCTAGTTCTGACACTGTACATTGTTTTAGAATCTAACCTTACGCTTTAATTTACGGTCATACAAAAATATTTTGATATTTTTTTGTTTTTTGTTCGTAAATAACTGCTTCTTTGAGGTCTTATTTGCGCATCATTCTATGTGTTTTTATTCCCACTAGTTTAAACTTAGCAAATTCACTTTTCATTACGCTAAATAATTCAAGCCTAGGCTTTATAAGTATTTTATCGAAAATCTTTTTTATTAATTTTACATGAACTAACAAAATTGACATTACACTTAGAAATTAATAGTCCGATATGAATTTTTTCTAGTAGCGCCATCTGATTTTAAAGCCCAGTTGTTATAGAGAATCAACAATAATAGTTTTTATTCGTTTTTTGATAATTTGGTTAAACTTTCCCATCTGTACTTTGGCGGTCTATCCAATTCTGAAATCATATCAAAATTTGAATATAATGCCCTCAACATATACGATGATGTCAGTACAACCCCGTTTTAAAATTTGCTAACTACAAATCCATGTATCTCATTGCTTATAATATGAAAGGGAAAATTCTAAAAGAAAAACAAAAATACATTTCCACTTGAAATAAATCAAGACAAATAAACAAACAATTTGACAATAACTAAAAACGGTAATGTAAATGTATAGAGTACTCACACATAAACAAACATTATTTAAGTTATTTTTGCATCCTTCCAAATGATTGTTTATTTGCAATGTCTGTCCTTTAGACGGCAAATAATGAAATTTTGCACAAATACTTAAACAATTTTAGAAATAATCATAGAAACATACATACATAGATATATGTAAGTGGAAGCAACTTAAATGTTTAAACTTAAAAGTTGAGGGTTGAATGTTTCAAGTACATAGAGACAATATCAAATATTTAGTCGTTTAGTAAAATATAACTGCACTCGTTTTAGGAAAATTTATTTATTTAGACAAAGAAAGCGTAAGAGTAGAAAAATAAATAAAGAAACAAATTAAAATGTTAATAGAATAGAAAAAGTTTTTTTTTATTTATTGCAGGGTCAAAATTTCTTGACAGCACATGGAAACACTTGAGTATAATAAGACAGAGTTTGCACATAAAAGGGGAAAATTATATTTGCTTGGATAAATATGTTAAATTGATAGTACACCGTATAACAAAATATGATAGTTTTATAATGAAAATTGTCCCATAAATAGTTAAGTCCGCGTCAATTGGGTCCTAGAGGTAATATATAAAAAGAAGTCTGATAGTCTTCTAGCAACAAAAACTGAGTTAGAGCTATCCAGATTCTGCGATAAATAAGTCCATTTTCGGAATATTGTTATTTGGATGCCCAGATAGATCGTGCAAAAACGAGTAGCACATATGATAGGCCCTAAGATCAGCAATCTCTTGGCAGTGACAGAGGCTGACTGGCCGTTTTCTCCTACTCGGCGTTATGAAAACTTCTGCAGTAGTCATTGCTTTAAAGATTGAGTCTGCTAGCTTGTAATCCTATTATGCAGTGTTCTATGTTCTATATCAGTAGGTTGCGTAGTCTGTGGCGGGGTTGTAATACCAAAACTGCAGAGCGCTTACAATTGTAAGTTGACCAAGTTAGTCTAGAGACCGAGTATGTAAAACTGCTGTGTCGAATCTTATATACCCACCATCAAGTTGTGTTAAATTTAGAAACATATCTCATATATCTACGAGGGTACAGCTAATTAAAAATTTGGACCAAATTTGGAATAAGTTCGGTTACAGTAGCTTTATAGTTCAACATTTAAAAGTATCTTAGTGGTTTCCCTAGTATTTACTTTACACAAAATTTAATCTCATAACCTGGGCCCTATTTCACTAAGCTACAAGTCTACAATTACAAGTTTTTTTGCCTGTAAAATTGTGAAATTGTAAAAAATTGTGTCTTATTAAAATACAATTACAAGTTTGTAGCTACAAGTGATTTTTACAATTCACAAGTTTAGAAGTCACGTTTCTATAAGTGGTTTTGTTTCACTAATCTAAATTTGTACTTGTAAACTTGTAGGAAAAAAGCATAGGGTCGACTGAGACTCTCAAAAAAAATTTTACAAGTTACAAGTGAATAATAAATTGAATTCAAATTTCGTTTTTAACTATATTTTAATACAAATTAGTTAACATTAAACAAAACTAAATTAATATTAATGACCATTTATTTATTTTGTTTGATTCCAAGGTTTACATGGGGGTCCAGCCAGATGGACGGACGGACTGACATCGACTCAGGAATGAATTCTAAGTCCATTGGTGTATTAAAGGTGATCTAAGACCATTGTTTCTATGTGTTACATACATCAGCCCAAACTTATAATACGCTTTAAACCTATAGTGGTGAAGGGTATGTATGGTCAAATGTTGATAATAGTGTAGACAACAAAATGCGAAAGCCAAAAAAATGGGCCCATGGTGGATCGGAAAACAAAAACTTTTTCTAAAACAATTCATAATATTTCAGTACAAATTTTGAATTTGAATACAAGATTTAATTTTTTAATCAAAAGGACATAAAACTACAGGACATATGCTTAAAAATGAGCCTAGTCTTATAAAAATTTGATAACCGTAGGCATATAAAGTGGGTATATTTCGGAAAAAATCTTGAAAAAAACGAAATTTGAACCGCCGTAAAATCTGAACCAAAGCGAAATTAAAAATTTTGAAGAAGTGTAAAAATTGCCTAGGCTAGGAGAATGTAAATAATTTCATGAAAATAGTAGATGGTGTGGTTCAGAACGAGTTCAAAAATGTTTTATTTGACTCTATATATTTATCAAAATATTTTATTATAATTGTAGAAATTGTAATTTTAGAATTGTAATTTACGAGTCCAAAAAGTTACAATTGTTGTGAAAATTTTAATGAAACACAATTGAACAGCACTTGTAAGAATTAGACTTGTAATTGTAACTTGTAAACTAGTAGAATTGTAGTTTAGTGAAAAAGTTTAGCATTAATAGTCTGTTAAATAATTTTCGTTTAGCTTAATATTTAGTTAGGATAAACATGTCGATAGTAATACGACAGGTCCATATATTTTGTTAGGAAATACGTACATAAAGTCTGATTATTGCTGCAATTTTAATATGCTGCTTGTACCCCCGAATCTTTCTGATTGTAGATAAACAAGTAACAGTGTTATATTCGGCTGTGCCGAATCTTGTATACCCACCATCAAGTTATACGAGAGTGCAGCTAATTCAAAATCTTGACCAAATGTGGTGTTGTTGGTAATATATTTGGACTAAATTCGGTTGCAGTGGTATAGTTACTGTAGTTCAACATTTAAAAGTATCTAAGTGGTTTCCCAAGTATTTACCTTGGACAAAATGCTGTTCCATAACCGAATATAGTTTTACATTAATAAGCTGTTTCGTTGTGACATGGCAGGTTCATATCTTTTGTAAGAAGTTCCTAATGCATCTACCGTGTATAAAGTCTGGACCTAACATTGATTAATAGCTATCTAATTTCGTAGATGCAATCTTAATATATATAGATATAAAAAGGGGATGTTATAGCCAAATGTTTACCGATTGTTACAAAATTGTATATACTGGCTGCTATTAATACAAAGTTTATTTGTGGAAAAATTAGTGGCCATAGCTGATATAGTTTATAATTTAATAGCTTTTAACTGGCGTTTGTGGCATTTTAGTGGTTATCAGGAGCGTTTTTTATATAAAAGCTATGGTCAAAAATGGACCACTTTCTAAAAAATTTGACATACTAACTGAAAACTACATAAAACATAAAAACTTCTCTGTTCTAAATTAAGTAGTCATAGATTTTACAATTTTATTAAATTTATCAGCATAAATGTGATTCGCGGGGCAGGGTTATATGGGAGCTCTAAATAAATGTGAACCGATTTTACCCATTTTCAGTACACAATTTCCATAACATATCGAAAATACTTTTGTTAAATTTTGTCTCTCTAGCTCTTGTAGTTAAGGAGCTATCGCGCTTTTCTCTGACGGAAAGACGGACATAAACCGTCTTTTCTTTTTGTATTTTTGTGTTTCCGTAAGTTTTTTTATATGGGAGCTATGTTCAAATGGTGACTGATTGTGACAAAATTTTGTACATTGGTTGGCATTTACATAAGACCTCTTCGTGCTAAATTTAGTGGTTATACCTGTTATAGTTTTAGATTTATTGGAATTTAAGTGTATTTTAGGTGAAATTTTGGCTGTTTCCGTAAGTTTTTTGTATGGGAGCTATGGCTAAATGTGAATTGATTTTGATGAAATTTTATATGATGCCTAGGGCTTATGCATTACTTTTACATACTAAATTTTATCATCATAGCTATTATAGCTTGTTATTTATTAGCAAATAAGCGATTAGCATAGGCGAGGTTATACGGGAGCTATGGTCAAATGTTAACCGATTTTGCCCAATTTCAATACCAAAATTTTCTCGTAGATGAAGAATGTTTCTACTTAGTTTCAGCAACGTTTAGGCGTTATCGTGATTTCAACAGACAGACAGACAGACGGACATCGCTCAATCGTCTTAGAATTTCATAAGGATTCAGAATATATATCGTTTTTGTTATACGGCAGCTATGGTCAAATGTTAACCGATTTTGCCCAATTTCAATACCAAAATTTTCTCATAGATGAGGAATGTTTCTACTAAGTTCCAGTGAGCTAGCTCCTTTCATTTAGGCGTTATCGTGATTTGAACTGACAGACAGACGGATATCGCTCAATCGTCTTAGAATTTCATATGGATTCAGAATATATATCGTTTTGGATTTTTGAGCCAATATTAAGAAAATTACAAACGGAATGACAATCTCTATATACCCCCATTCTTTTTAATGGTGGGTATAATAAATAATCCCCATATAAGCATCGGACATTTCATTATACACACATATGTATTTACATTTTTGGTTTTTTGGCGATATCGCTGGTACATATTTCAAGACTGATATGTTTGAAATTAAATGTCTTAATTTTACAAACTTCTGTCATGATACCTTACAACTATTGTTAAAGCTAAGTATAAGTGACTGTAACTACAACATAAATAGGTGAAAACAAACTATTCTCTTAAATTCTGTATTAAATTTAAAATATTTTGCAACTAGCAATAAATCGCAATACAAACTAACATTACTTTTTATTTGAATAGATGTGTATAATGTTGAAATACTCATTCATTCTCTGTATAGTTCGTCTGGTGGCAGCAGATTTCAACTTAAAGTGCTCCAAAGATACAATGATGCCAAAGTGCACAGCAAAGAATTTAATTTAAGCAAATCCTTGCAATGAACCCATACACTACAAACTGCAGGCAGATACATAGATACTCGTACTTGTATTAGCATCAAATTTCTTTTCGAAGTCTGATGCCTGACTATGTGTTACTCTTAGTGACTTTTGCCAGGAACTGGCTGACTGGCTGGCTGGTTGACTGACGGACTGACTGACTGACTGACTAAACGAATGAGTGATGTACTTTTGTGACTTCAGACGTAAGTTGCTTTACTTTGGTAAATGTCTGATGGGATGGATAGACGTTTTAGTTGGTTTAGCCTTTGAGTGGTAAAATATTTATTGACGAACAAAAAATTGAATAATGAAATTTTTTTTCTTGTAAGAGATTTTAAATGCAAATAGAGTGTTTAAGAAGATTTAAGTTCAATTTGAAGGGAATTTTGAAAGGATTTACTTTTTTTTAGGTGAAAATTTTCAAAATATGGTTCGATTCAATTTTCCGGAATTTTATTTTTTCGACCAATGGTTCATAGTGGTTTGAAACAATGCAATTTTTGTGATCAACGAAAAATATTTGACTTTGGAAATTTAACAAACGGTTTGGGTTACACTGTGTGTAATTTTTTAGGTCATGGAAAAATAACCACATACGGACACCACCACGAGATAGAGGATCAAAAAAAAGAAGACACGTGTCTTTCAGTTTTGTCAAATGTCCTCCCCTTTTTTGTGGGCGGGGCCTTAAAAATTTGGGCCTCTTTGTCATTTTTGCAATAAAGTGGTCATCTTCTCAGGCTCATATCTTCCAAACCGTTAGGAATTTTGATTTACTTTTTGAAACAAAGTTGTAGCTATTGTCATGAGGAATAAAAATAGTGAACACAAAAAATCAAAAAAACGCCATCTTGAATATCAAAATCGCAAAAAAACTAAAAAAAATCGATTTTTTTTAGGCTTTTTTTACATGTTCAGGTTCATACGTAGCAAACCGTTCAAAATTTAAGAAAATAATATACTACAAAAATGTAGCTAAGACCTCACTTAACAACTTTGTAGAACATACAAACATCCTAGGAATGATCCTTAACACAGTAAGGGTAGCGCTAAGGAAACCATAAAAATTAAAAATTTCCAAAAAAAATGATATTTTCAATGCTTATTTTCTTTTACTTCAACAATTAAAAATATAACCATATACAAATACAACTACGTGATAAAAGACAAAAAAGACCATATATTCTAGTTTTGCCCCAAGTCATGGAGTTTTTTCAGAGGCCCCCAAAGATTTGAGGTCTTGGTGTCATTAAAAAAGTAATCATTTTCTCAGGCGCATATTTTGCAAACCGAGTGGAATTTTCATTTTCTCTTTAAGGCAAAGATATTGTATAACCCTTGTAAAGAACAAAAATTGTGAACACATAAAATGAAAAAAACGTCATTTAAAAAAATCAATTTTTTTACCTTTTTTCCCATGTTTAAGTCCATACGTAGCAAACCGTTCGAAATTCAAGAAAACAATAAGCTACAAAAATGTACATAAGATCTAATTAAACAACTTTTTAGAACATTCAATTTCTAATACAAAAATAATTTAATTTCATTTGATTTAATTTCATTTCGTATGTGTAAAATTTTTTTATTTTAATTTTTTTTTTTGTTGTTATTTCAACATTAATATACAATGGCATATATCACAAAAATAAGATAAATAAATATGGAAATAAATAAAATAAATAAATATTTGTGTCATGTTTATAAAGTTGATGGCCCTGGACTTGTAAATAGCACTCTCTTAAGTTGTGGATCCAATTCGTCGTCCGAATCATCCGAATCTGACTCTGATTCAGAACTTAGGGTGCGCACGGGTACGTTGCTTCCAGACTGCCCTCCATCATAAGCTTTTTCTTCTTGAAATACTTCATTGACATCATACAGGGTAATCTTGTGGCTCCACCAACATACCTGAAATAAAAACAAAAATCAAAAAAGGAATACAAAGCAATGCATCAATATATTTGATATTACCTCTCCAAGCAATGCGTCTAGTTTTTTGCCTTTGTACCGTTTTTCCATGGGCATTGTGGTTTGATGAAACCGTTCTCCTTGCTCATCGGATTCAGTAGACAGTTGCTTCATAAAATCGTCAAAATGAAAATGAAGAAAGTGCAGCTTTAATGTCATCGATGCGCCGATTTTCTCAAAATAATACAGCATTTCTTTCACCCATTCTCTTGCTTCCGGCTCAGCGTCTCGATCCCCTCCCAAGACTCTGGTGCATACACGTTGAAGATAAATCCATGCCATTGAATGATTTTCATCAAGCGCTGACTCAAAATTTGTCTTGAAAAGCTTTCTAATGTCTGGGCCATTAAGTACTCCTATCAAACGATAAAAAAAGAAACAGAAAAGAAAAGTAAATATACAATAAGGTGGAAAATATAGGATTTAGTTTACTACAATACATACCTTTCTTAATTTTGTCATCGCTACGCTTTGGGAAAACACTTTTCAAATAGTCAAATGCATTTGGACAATTTATAACAGCCACTTCGATGAATTTTTTAACAATTCCCAATTTAATGTGGAGCGGTGGCAGCAAGATATCATGAGTATTGTCAATCAAAGGTGCATTTTTCAGTCTATGTTCTTTCATTTGTTCCTCCACATTTCCTCTTGGTGTCCACGAATTACATTCGAATTGATTCAGAGATCGCGAATCCCAATTACAACGAAAACAAAAGAATTTGGGAAAGCCGCCTTTATCAATGATCCCTTGCATAATGTTGATGACCTTCAAATCACAGCAAATCTTCCATTTATTTTCGTAGTATTTGATTTTTTCCATAATATTTTTCAACATTTATTTTCGTAGTATTTGATTTTTTCCATAATATTTTTCAATGTTTCGTAGTTTTCTTCCATGTTGACACCGATTGCTAGCGGAATGCAAGGTTTTCGGTTCGACATATGCAATAACACTGCCTTCAAGCTTGAAACAGAACTATCAATAAATAATCTCCACTCACTAGCGATGTAGTTTATTCCCATTTTTACCACCAAAGCTTTTATATCGTTGCAGTAAGCGAACGAATTGTCATTATGTAGAGTGTAGAAGTTTTGAAATTCAGCTTGCCGTTTCCGGTATGCCGAAGAGTTAACGTTAGCAAGTGTTAATTTTCTTTGCTTTAAAAACGCTGTCAAAAATATGGCAAGCCGCTGCGATAATCCCAATATGGCCACAATGAAATCCATTTCCATTTGTGTTATTAGTTGTGGTCCATCTCTTCCTTGTTGAGGCTCATAATCGGCGTCAAACGGATCTTCATAAGTAACACCACCTTCAGTATTCATTCCTGTAAATTCTGTCCTGAGATCTGTACTTGGTGGCCTTGGCGGTACAAAATTTTCAGGTGCAAGCACTGGTAGTGTAGCTTGCACTGATAGAATTTTATTCTTCTCACCATGTCGATTCATTCCACGTGTGTAATTTACGCATGCATAGCAAATGTTTACATCATGAGCACCTGGGCGATAAATCCAGTTTACCGGTTTACAATACTTCATACTAAATTTTGCTCCACTCAACCATGCCATGAGATTGTTATAGCATTGGCGACACACTATATTAGGTGTGTAATTTTCACTGGTCAAGTCTACTTCGTCGAAAAACAACGTATATGCTCTTCTGAATTCGCTAGTTAGAAGATTCTTTTCTTTTCCATATTTGTTTTTTCTAATTTGATGACCGCAAACGTAGCAAAATAAATTAATTTTTTCACACTGCATATTGAAATCGTATAACTTTCACCGCTGAGCTCTCGTTTACGTCGTGTTTTGTAATGCCTCGGTGCGAACATCATATCACTTATATATTGCGTCCAGGGTTTCATGATTGTTTCTTGAATGAACGGTTTGCTACCTATGGACCTGGTTAGGTAAAAAATCGATTTTTGGTTTTTTATGGCAAGAGCTGATTTTTTTACTTTTTTAATTTTTCCTAAGCGCTACCTAGCCTAAAAAGTAGTTCACTTTTGCGGTTACCAAGGCGCTACCTAAACGATATTGAGGATCATTCATATAATGTTCGTATGAATGATTCAAAAAAGTTGTCCAATAAAAATGTATCTTTTCTAGGTGACTGTTTCTTGAATTTTTAACCTGTCCATAACCAGGTAAAAAATCAATTTTTAAAAATTTTGTGATCTTGAAGATTAATTTTTTATATGTTGAGAATTTTTCTTTTTTATGACAAGAGCTAATTTTTGAATTTTTCACTTTTGTCGTTACTTAAGCGCTACCTAAATGCTGTTAAATGGTGGTGAATTGGGCCAAAACTGGAAGATATGGGCTTTCTTGTCTTTCATCACGTAGCGGTATTTGTACTATATATGGTTATATTTTTTCTTGTTGAAGTAAAAAAAAACATTAAAAATAACATTTTTTCGGGAAATTTTTAATTTTTATGGTTTCCTTAGCGCTACCCTTACTGTGTTAAGGATCATTCCTAGGATGTTTGTATGTTCTACAAAGTTGTTAAGTGAGGTCTTAGCTACATTTTTGTAGTATATTATTTTCTTAAATTTTGAACGGTTTGCTACGTATGAACCTGAACATGTAAAAAAAGCCTAAAAAAAATCGATTTTTTTTAGTTTTTTTGCGATTTTGATATTCAAGATGGCGTTTTTTTGATTTTTTGTGTTCACTATTTTTATTCCTCATGACAATAGCTACAACTTTGTTTCAAAAAGTAAATCAAAATTCCTAACGGTTTGGAAGATATGAGCCTGAGAAGATGACCACTTTATTGCAAAAATGACAAAGAGGCCCAAATTTTTAAGGCCCCGCCCACAAAAAAGGGGAGGACATTTGACAAAACTGAAAGACACGTGTCTTCTTTTTTTTGATCCTCTATCTCGTGGTGGTGTCCGTATGTGGTTATTTTTTTTCATGTTGCACCGTGTTATTTAAAAATGCTTTTCACAGTTTTGTTTCTTAAGCTATTGGCTATATATCAGTATTTTTAAAAAAATTATCGCTTTAATATCGTGCTTTCGGTACTGAAAAGAATGGGGGTATATTGAGATTGTCATTCGATATATATTTTGAATCCTTATGAAATTCTTAGACGATTGAAATTCTAAGACGATTGTCCGTCTGTTTTTATACCCACCATCAAAAAGAATGAAGGTGTATTGAGATTTTCATTCCGTTTGTAATTTCCTTAGTATTGGCTCAAAAATCAAAAACGATATATATTTTGAATCCTTATTAAATTCTAAGACGATTGAGCGATGTCCGTCTGTCTGTGTGTGTGTCTGTCTGTCTGTCCGTCTGTCTGTTGAAATCACTATAACGCCTAAACGAAAGGAGCTAGCTCACTGAAACTTAGTAAAACCATTCTTCATCTATGAGAAAATTTTGGTATTGAAATTGGGCAAAATCGGTTAACATTTGACCATAGCTCCCGTATAACCTCGACTACGCTAATCGCATATTTGCTTATAAATAACAAACTATAATAGCTATGATGATGAAATTTAGTATATAGAAGTTTTGCATAAGCCCTAGGCAGCATGTAAAATTTCATCCAACTGTTCACATTTAGTCATAGCTACCATATAACATCGTCTAGGCTAATAGCTCATTTGCTAATAAATGACAAATTATAACAGCTACTATGGTAAAAGCTTTACATAAGCATTAGGCAGCATGTAAAATTCCATTTTAAAATCGGTTTAAATTTAACCATAGCTTCCATACAAAACACATACGGAAATATCCTTAAATAAATTTTACCTAAAATACACTTAAATGCCAATATTAATGCCAACGAGTGTGCAAAATTTTGTTACAATCGGTCACCATTTCCCCATAGCTCCCATATAAAATACTTAAGGAAACACAAATATACAAAAAGAAGAGGGGGTTTATGTCCGTCTTTCCGTCAGATAAAAGCGCGATAACACCTTAACGAAAAGGGTTGCAGCAACAAAATTTTATAAGAGGAAGTCTTATGAGAATGCCAGCCAGTGTGCAAAATTTTGTCACAATCGGTTACTATTTGACCATAGCTCCCATATAAAAAACTTGAGGAAATACAAAAATACAAAAAGAAAACACGGTTTATGTCCGTCTTTCTGTCAGAGAAAAGCACGATAGTTCCTTAACTACAAGAGCTAGGGAGACAAAATTTAGCAAAAATATTTTCGATATGTTATAGAAATTGTGTGCTGAAAATGGGTAAAATCAGTTCACATTTAGTTAGAGCTCCCATATAACCCCGCCCCGGGAATCACATTTATGCTAATAAATTGAATAAAATTGTAAAATCTATGACTACTTAATTTAGAATAGAGAATTTTTATGCAATTTTCAGTCAGTTTGTCAAATTTTATAGGAATCGGTCCATTTTTGACCATAGCTTTCATATAAAAACCGCTCCCGGTAACCACTAAAATGCCACAAACGCCAGTTAAAAGCTATTAAATTTTAAACTATGTCAGCTATGGCCATTAAATTTGCACAAATAAACTTTATATTAATACCAGCCAGTATGTTTAATTTTGTAACAATCGGTCAACATTTGGCTATAGTTCTTATATATATAACATCCCCTTTTTATATCTACAATCAAAGATTTGGAGGCACATGTTAAGATTGCATCTACGAAATTAAATAGCTATCAATCAATGTTAGGTCCAGACTTTATACACGGTAGATGCCTTAGGAACTCCTAACAAAATATATGAATATATGGCACAACGAAACAGCTTATTAATGTAAAACTATATTCGATTATGCTAGAAACACAATCACGGCTACAGGCTACGGGCTACAACCTGTCAAAATAAGGTTACACGCATTTAAATGCGAATAAATTTTTAACGTCGGCACAGCTACACGACTACCGACCACCGTTGTAGCTGTAGCCAAGATTAAACTAATTTCTATTTTTATTGGCGACAATAACAGATTTAGTGCTGTCAACACCATATAATAATGAAATAAATGAGCGATTTAAACCACTTAACTTTATATACAATAATTAAGATGAAGGAAATTGAAATAAACAATTAATATATTTATCAAATATTTATATATATAATGTATATAATAATATCTGATTAATATATGATATAAAAATTTATATTTATATTTTTATATTTCAATAAAAGTATATTTTTAAGAAGTTAATTTTTAAACTGTCATAACTCACACGCTTCATGTGCTAGAGCTACGTAGTTTAGGTTATATAAAACCTAATATGTCCTGTATAAAATCTATTATTTAAAAGAGCATACTTATATCAATGTTGTTTCAAGATATGCGTATTTTTATAAAAAAATTTCGGTTGTGAAAATAAGTTTTTAGAATATGGGCTTTTTATCCATTATAAATCGGAAGAATATATATATCATTTGAAAAGTATTTTTAGTAGCTTTTGTTTGATACCAAAAAAGTTAATATCGGATGTAAGCTTCTATAATTTTTAAAATTTAAAAAGTGTTCGTATAGCCTGCTGTCGTGATTGTGTTTCTAGCATTATGGAACAGCATTTTGTTCAAGGTAAATACTTGGGATAGATACTTTTAAATGTTGAACTACAGTAACTATACCACTGCAACCGAATTTAGCCCAAATATATTAGCAACACTCTCGTACAACTTGATGGTGGGTACACAATATTATACTCTTATGCATTAAACACATAGACAACAGCAGGCTACGGGCTACAACCTGTCAAAATTAGAATACATGCATTCAAAAGAAATAAATTTGTTAGAGTCGACACGGCTACACGACTACCGACCACCGTTGTAGTTGTAGCCAAAATTAAACTTTTTTCTATTTTTGTTGGCGACAATAAAAGATTTAGTGCTGTCAACACCATATAATATTGAAATAAATAAGCGATTTAAACCACTAGACTTTATTTATCATAAATACAATGGGGAGAATTTATGTAAACAATTTACATACTTATCAAATATTTATATATTTAATGTTTGTAATAATATCTAATAAAATATTATATAAAAATTTATATTTATATAACTCTAACTCAATAGAAGTAAAATTTTAAAGAGTTATTTTTTAAACGGTCAAACTCACACGCTACGTGTGCTAGAGCTATGTACGTAGTTCATTTTATATAAAAGCCCAGTATGTCCTTTATAAAATTCATTATATAAAAGAGCATACTTATATCTATATTGTTTTAAGATATACGAATTTTTATCAAAAAAAAAAGTCGGTTGCAGAAATAAGTTTATAGTATATTAGCTCTTAATCCATTATAAAGAATATTATATAGAATATATAAGAATATAAATGATATTTTCAGTAGCTTTTGTTTGATACCAAAAAAGTTAATATCGGATATAACTTCTAAAGTTATACCGTATTATTCTTGAAATTTAAAAAGCCCATAACTCTTAAACTATTAGAGATCACACCAAAATCTTTCTATAATTTTTTTTGATATAGACACATTATCAGGTACAGGAAAACCGTTGATTTCTTAGGTTAATTAATAAAATGAATTTATGTCGTTTTTATCAAAATTTAAATTGTTATTTTGTCCATCTTATAAACACGATATTGGCACCACTCATAAACAGGTGTTTCGAAATGTAGCTGCCGTCTCCAAAATATTTAAGTAGCTGACTACGAGGCGACGATTGCAGCCAACGACTTTTGTAGTCGGTGTTCGTGTAGCCTGCTGTTGTCTATGTGTTTAATGCATTACTTGTTTATTTTTAAGTCGACATTACACTATGCTCGAGGGGAGCCAGCTTTCAACGGAAAGGAAGAAATAAATGAATTTTGCAACAAGAAAAGGGATTTTATGGACCAAATGGTGCCAAAATATTATACTAAACGTAAAACAAATTTTTCAATGGCTCTTTTTTAACATAATTGAAGTGGCTGCTTTAGAATCATTTTGTATAATCTCTAGCCTCAATCCAAATGTCAAAAAGCTCAATGCTCCCGTAGTGGATTTTTTGCATTACTTGACGTAGAATTGGCAACTTAAATTATGAAAAAGAGCCAATGACAATCATATAATACTATACCCCAATGTTCGAGCAGAACTTATAACTAATTGAACCATTCATAAAGAAACTTTTCAAAATGCGGCAAGCCTTAACAGTGTTAATTTTGTGAAGTTTCTCTTATCAGGAGGGTAAGGAATATTTGACTTTCGGTGAATCCACAGCCTAACCAAAAAAGTTTAGAAAGCTTAGAGAGATTACATATAACGCTCTTACTTGTTTAGTAAACCGCCAACTAACCTATCTAGCAAGTTCAATCCCCGGCCAGACCCACTTGAAATAAGAAATAAATTTTCAAAAAGGCGGTTCACCTCATAACTCAGCTTCTGGTTATTGAGTATTAGGCTGTGTAAAAATTCTCTTACTAATACATTTGCCGTTCGGAGCCGCAGTCAAAACGTAGGACCCTTTCAATGAGTCCAAAAATAAAATCCACCTTTTATATTTTTAAATAAAACTCAGTTTATTGACTTGAAAATAAACTTTATTTAAATTACTTTTTCTTGGACTTCTTACCCTTTTTTGACTTCTTACGATACGGTCCCAAACCCTTACGCACCATAACACCACGCCACCATGCCTGTATACGTATGGCACATTCGATGCGATAGCACTGCTCCTCATATAAACGCTGTTCTTCGGCTTTTTTCTTCAAATATTCCGCAACAAACATCTTTCGTTGTTCTGTAATCTCTCGATGTTTTTCGTGAGATTTCACTACATCTGCAATTTTTTGCGTTAACGTAAGATTTTTTGTTATAATTTTCGATTTCTCTTCTTGGAATTTCTGCTCCCATTCTAAAATTTGATCTTTCAATTCGGATATTTCGTTATTACGAAATGCTTCAATTTCATTAATTAAACGTTGTTCACCCGCCATGCGACGTTGTAGTTCCACAATTTGTTGCATTAACGAACGTTCTTCCTTTTCGCCCATTATGGTGGCCTGGGTTAAACGATTATTTTCCCATTTTTCCACCAATTTTATTTCTAAACTATTAATACGTTTAATATTATTCAGTTGATCGCGTAAATCTTGTATTCTTTTCTGTTTGAGCGACATTTTTTCTGCCATATCATTTTGCTCCTTTTTCTGTGTATCCTTTAAATCTTGCTCAATTTTTTTATTATCCTTTAGCTCTTTTATCAAATTATCCACTTCATTATTATTTTCTTGTTGTATGTCTATTACTTTCATTACTTCTTCATAGGGATTTGCTTCATCTAATTTGTCTTTTTTTAACTCATCATAAGCCACTTTGTAGATATTTCTCAAGGCATCTAATTCCTTGTCCAATTTGATGTCATCTAATATTTCCGCTGAAGGCATCGATTCCTCACTTTCTGTTGAGGATTTTCTACATTTATTAGTCTTAGCATTACTTAGATTTCTTCCCTGCTGATATATCATCAGCTGAGTGTGCGCTTGATTGTAGACAGTAGCCAGTAGATCTCTTTTGAAATCTTTCAAATCGTTGGCCGTCATTTTAAATTCTTCCATGTCTGCGTTGTCGGACATTTTTGGATTATAACTGAATCAAGTTAAAATTTTCTTTTTTAATATACAAATTTAATTTTATTTATTCTTCCTTCGTTACCTTGGTAAGTGTAGCCAAGGGATACAAGTACATAAATAAGAAGTTTCTATGGAAATATCAAAATATTTAACCATTCGACGAATATCATTGAACTTTTTTATACGCAACTATGTAAAGTTTAGTAAAAAATCTCAAGCGATTGCACAGTGGGATGGTTAAAAAATAGAATGGAAATAATTCTGTAACTTCTTAACCATTGGGCGGATTTAAATAGTGGATATAGCCGAAGTGTTAAATTTTTAACCTTTTTATATACTGAAGCTTTTAATACACTTCTTGCTTGTAAAGCATTTAAAATTTTGTTCTTTTTTAAGAAAACTTTAAATCAAGAAAATCGGTTTATATATAGATCAGATATTAGTAAAAAATCGGTAAAGTATGGGACAAAAATTGAAAATAATATTTTTTGAAGTCAAATATCTTTGAAACCATAAGAGATAGCATAGGTATGTAGCGATGTTTTTATAGATCTTAACCTATATATTTGTAATATAGTATGATTTATACAGGGGCGACTCAATAATTCTATGACGTTTTTAATGAAACTCAGCTTTTTTCAAAAAGGTTATTTATTTAACTCTATTTACTTGGATCAATGTTTCTCCAATTGTTTTATCTCTCCCAAAAAATATGATTTTTGAGGATATTAAATTAGGAATTTTGTAATATAAAATATATTTTCGGCAAGCCATTTTCTTCAAGTTTGGAAAAATAAATAATTGCTCGGGGATAAATCTGGAGAATATGGCTCTTGAGCAGTCTTAGGTAGCCTATGCCACCAGTAGCCAAAGACTTTTTGTAATTTTTTGGTAATATCACGATCATAATTCATACTAATGAAAATAAATACTAAAACCATTCATTTGGGATTTGGATGATAGCAAAGTTAAAGAAAATATACAAAAATATATAAGAAACAAAATCAAAATCCAATTCATAGCAACAAAACATTTTCGATAAAAATATTTTCCTATAACAAAATTTTCGATAAAAACAATTTTCTATAACAAAATTTTCGATAAAATCATTTTTCTATAGAAACATTTTCTATAATAATATTTTTTTATAGAAAAATTTTCGATAAAAAATATTTCATTATAAAGTTTTACTGTAGTGTATTGCGCTAAGATCCCAATTTATTACAGTTATTTATTATCGTAATAAATAGTTTTTTGGTAAAACCGAAAAAATATTGGTGGGGAAACTTTTCCTCGACATCCTCTTCAGGAGGATTATCCCTAATTCTAAATAGAGAGAATCTTATATAAGAAAAGATAAAACTGAAAATGTTTGTGTTTGTGTGTTCAGATGATAATCTACGCTTTATATTGATATTTGTTGCACGCAATAATTCGTATTTATTCTGTCGCGCAAATAAGATTTAATGTGTGCTGTATCTGAAAAATAAATTATATTTTTCTGTGGAAAAATCTTCGGTAAAAATATTTATCTATAGAAAAATCTTTGACAAAAACATTTTTCTATAGAAAAATCTTTGATAAAAATATTTTTCTTCAGAAAAACCTTCGATGAAAATATTTTCCTATAGAAAAATCTTCGATAAAAATATTTTTCTATAGAAAAATATTATATAAATATATTTTTCCACAAAAAATCTTCGCTAAAAATATTTTCTATAGAAAGATTTTACATAAAAAAATTTTCTAAAAAATTTTAGAAAAAAAAATTTATAGCTAACTTTTCTATAGAAAAATTTTGTTAACAAATTTTTCAACAGAAAATTTTTTATTAAAAAATTTTTCTTTAGAAAAATTTTCAATAAAAATATTTTTCTGTAGAAAAATTTTCAATAAAAATATATTTCTAAAGAAAAATCTTTGATAAAAATATTTTTCTACAGAAAAAAATCTTCGCTAAAAATATTTTTCTATAGAAAAATCTTGTGTAAATAAAAAAGCATTATATAAAAATATTTTTCTATAAAAATCTTCGATATAAATATTTTTATATAGAAAAACTTTCGGCAAAAATATTTTTCTATAGAAAACTTTTCTATAAAAATATTTTTCTATAAAAAAAATCTTATATAAAAATATTTTTCTTTAAAAAAATCTTCGATAAAATTATTTTTCTATAAAAAAATCTTCGATACAAATATTTTTCTATAGAAAATTCTTTGATAAATATATTTTTCTACAGAAAAAATCTTAGCTAAAAATATTTTTCTATAGAAAAATCTTCGATAAAAATATTGTTCTATAGAAAAATCTTATATAAATATATTTTTCTACAAAAAAATCTTCGTTAAAAAAATTTTTCTATAGAAAAATATTATATAAAAATATTTTTCTGTAAAAATCTTTAGTTTAAATATTTTTATATAGAAAAACTTTCGGCAAACTTTCTATAGAAAAGTTTTCTATAAAAATATTTCCCTATAGAAAAGTCTCATATAAAAATATTTTGCTATAAAAAAATCTTCGATAAAAGTATTTTTCTATAAAAAATCTTCGATAAAGATATTTTTCTACAGAAAAAATCTTTGCTAAAAATATTTTTCTATACAAAAATCTTCGATAAAAATAATTTTCTATAGAATATTTTATATAAAAATATTTTTCTACAGAAAAATCTTCGCTAAATATATGTTTATATTGAAAAATATTCCATAAAAATATTTTTCTGCACAAAAATTTTCAAAAAAATTTTTGAAAAAAAAAAATTCAAAAAAATTTTCTAATTTTTATTAAAATTGTTTATAAAAAATTTTTCTACTGAAAAATTTTTCATAAACTATTTTTGCTAGTATTTATACAAAGCTTATTTATGCAAAATTTAGTGGCCGAAGCTGTCATAGTTAATAATTTAATAGCTTTTAACTGGCGTTTCTGACATTTCATTGGTTTCCGGAAGTGTTTTTTATATAAAAGCTATGATCAAATATGGACCGATTCCTATAAAATTAAATATACTCACCAATAAATACATAAAACTTCTCAGTTCTATATAAAGTCGTCATAGCTTTTACAATTGGATTTTATTTATCAGCATTAATGTGATTCCCGAGTCGGGATTACATGGCAGCGCTAACTAAATATTAACCGATTTCGACCATTTTCAATACAAAACCTTTTTAAGATATAGAAAATACTTTTGTCAAATTTTGTTCCTCTAGCTTTCTCTGTTAAGGCACTATCGCTCTTTCATCTGACGAACAGAAGGACAGAAACCCCCTATCTTTTTGGTATAATTGTGTTTCTGTAGGTTTTTAGTGTGGATGCTTTGGTTAAATTGTGACCGATTCTGATAGAATTTTCAACAGTGGCTGGTATTCACGTAAAACTTGCTTGTGCTAAATTTAGTGGCCATAGCTTTTTATAGTTTATCATTTATGCGTATTTTAGGTGGAATTTATGCTGTTTCCGTAAGTATTTTATATGGGAGCTATGGGTATATACATCAATTTTGGTTTTTCAGCCAATATTAAGGAAATTGCAAACTGTATGACAATCTCAATATATCCCCCTTATTTTTGATGGTGGGCTTAAAAAGCTCCTTAAACTACTTTTAATGTCCCGGACTATATTTTCTTGAAACCAATTTCTAGAAACTTTACGAATTTAAACTCAAACCAACTTTGATATTCTAAGGTATGAAATATTTGAATTTAAAATTAAATCAATCAACTTTCTTTGCTACTTTTATTTATTAAATATGTAAATTTTTGTCTACAGAATAATTAAATTTTAAACACCGCACAGTGATTATGTTAAATGTGAAATGCTGAAAAAAAAAACAACAGAATTGAAAATATTTTTATAATAGGATGAAATCACCATCTACGATTTTAATAAAATTTCGTGTATACATTCCTCTACCTCGTGAAATTTATATGGTTCTTCAAAATTTGAACTTCGCATTGATTCAGATCTTATGGCGGTTCAAAGTTCGACTTTGCGGTATGTCTGAATTAATCTTAAACTTGTTTGATGAGATCCCATCTATAACGACTATAACATTGCAAATCAGTAACTGGATTTTGGTTATTACGCCAGTTTCTGAAAGCAACCTCTCAGGATCTGACTGCATGTTTGCACGTCTGATTGAACCAACATTATTGTCGAGGGAACAAAGTTTCCAGTTGAAGTGCCTATAAAATTCGTTGAGATCAGCCCAACGGCCTTTTTCGTATAAGAAAGTTGAGTAAGTTTGACTAAGTTTCGTGACTGTTTGTGAAACAATGTGGAGAATGAAAAAGAGGCGGATTGGAATAATGATCGGAATTTCCAAGAGGTGCCAGAACCTTGACTTTATACTTGTCAGGGTGTGAAGTCAGGAAAAGGTCAAGGGTGTTTTGTTGGTGCCGCTCAACTCACGGAATGTGTGTTAGTTCATTCACCAGTTTCGCTAGGTGATTATAGCTCAACATATTGGCCTGAACATTAAAGTCACTAGCAATTACGATTTCTCAAGAATCTTCGATATTGAGTCGGAAAGGGCATCAAAGCCCGTTGTTCCCCTAACCGCGTTTGGGATTCTGTAAAGAAACACGAAGTGCAAAAGATGTGCCCTGATTCAGTTAAATTCGGTATCATTCGTGCCTAATTATTACTTGCACTGGTACGCAACTTCATCGCGAATGTACATCGCAACGCCCCTATTAATGTTATAAAGGGATAGAAATTTCGAAGACCAAGCTTTGAAAGATTTTCTTCGACTTTCCACCACTCGTAGCTATTAAAAATATAGATTAAATGTTAGTGTGACATCTATGTATCAGCCTACGAACTCTTCAGACAACCATTTAGATTAGTACTCGAGATTATGTTAGCAGTACATTATTATTGTTGGACTCTCTTTTTTATACCCTTCACCACCATAGGTGGAAAGGGTATTATAAGTTTCTGCTGATGTATGTAACGCATAGACATATTTGTCTTAGACCCACCTTTAAGTATACCAATAGTCAGAGTATCACTTTCTGAGTCGATTTAGCGATGTCAGTCCGTCCGTCCGTCTGGCTGGACCCCCATGAAAACCATGTAATCAAAGTACAGGTCCCATTTTGAAAGATAATTTGATGAAGTTTGGCACAGATTTTTTTTTAAATGGGACGATGGCTATTGAAATTCGTCAAAATAGGTCCATTATTTATGGTACCTATCATAGGTCCCACTTCCCGGAATGTCATGGTACAGTAGAACAAGTACATAGAATAATAACAATGATCAGAAAAGTCTTCGAAAATAAACAGTACTGTTCCGCCTTGTCCATCGATATTTCACAAGCATTCGATAAGGTCTGGCATGAGGGACTTTTAAGCAAAATTGTAAATCTGCTTCCAGCAAGTACACATAAACTCTTAAAAAGTTATTTGACCAATAGAACCTTCCGAATTCGATCAAAAGATAAATATTCTTTCCTAGGAAAATTACTGCTGGTGTTCCACAGGGTAGTATATTACGTCCTCTGATATATATTATCTTTACAGCAGATACGCCAACTAATGCACTTGCATGTACATCTACTTTCACAGATGATACAGCATTTATTAGTACATTCACGAGCTGGAAATATGGCTGAACAAATGGAAAATTAAGGTAAATCCTACAAAGTGTGTTCATGTAACGTTTACTCTGAGAAGAGATCACTGTCCTCCAATCATGATTAACAACGTGACGATTCCCGAGTGTTCACGCGTTAGGTACCTTGGTATACATTTAGATCGCCGTCTCACTTGGTTCCATCACATCGACTGTGAGTTAACTCAGATTAAATTGAAATCCGCTGAACTAAACTGGCTCATTCGCCCACATTCTGCTCTAGAGTTAGACTACAAAGTCCTTTTGTACAAATCAATTATGAAACCAGTATGGACGTATGGTATTCAGCTATGGGGAATACCATACTTCTAAAATTGCCTAATTACAGAGAAGACAATCAAGGATCTTACCTTTAATATCTGGCGCTCCCTGGTACATCAGAAATAATAATATCCATAGAGATTTAAATGTTCCACTAGTCCAAGAGGAGATTAGAAGGTTCTGCACAAAATATATTTCCAAGCTGCATATTCACCCAAATGTTCTTGCAAGACAGCTTTTGCAATTTGAAGGCCACCAACGATTAAGAAGGATGGATACC
>OW121744.1:47353944-47411444 GCA_933228675.1 Stomorhina lunata
AACATTTTAAATGTAAAAAGTTATTTGTTTTCTAATAAATTACAATATTTTTACTATTTTCTATATTTTAAATTTATTTCTTTAATTGCATAGGACCGGAAATCAAAAAAAAAAGAAAAACAACTGGTATGTCAAAATATATATGCCGACTAGTGTAGTAGTTCTAGTTATTGGAATAAAATCTTAAGTCTTAGAATGGCTAGTCTTCGCTGGCTTTTGCAATAGTAAGAGGAATTTTGCACTATAGCCGAAATAAAGCCATCTAGTCTAAGCGACTTAAAATTAATCCTTATACACCCCTTGGGTCAATATGACCCAATTTTGTTTTTCAAACGTAAAATTTTCCCCTTAAATAATAATATATGAACGTGAAACTTTAATTTATTATTATATTATATAGATTATATAGATTATATAGATTATATTTTTAAAAGAAAATAATTAAATTAAAATTTTGCCTCCCCCCTCCACATTTCAAAACACGATTTGCACACATTTAATACCCTTTGGGTCAATATGATCCAACAAGCGATATTTCAAACTTAATTCCACTTTATAGTTATTTTCTTATTGATTATAATCGAATCGAGTTCGCCTTCATTCAGAATCATCTATCAAAATCGCTTTCAATGAATACTTTTCCATTCATAGGCTGTTCACATATTACGCAACGCTATTTTCGCAATTTTTGATATAGTGTGGCACGGAGCACTTCTTTCAAAACTTATTGCCTTTATGTTGGTAATAACATCTCTCAGTTTATATGGAGCTTCATCAGAGATCGCTCTATACGAGTTGTTATAGACGGGTTCTCTTCAAGCGAGTTCAAGATTAATTCAGGGATAGCGCAAGCTCTGTTCTTTCTCCTACCCTATTTCCTATCTTTATAAATGACCTTATACGTCAAACTTCCAATTCTATCTACTGTTTTGATAGTAATATTTGCCATTCATATTAATTCAATCGTAGGCCAAGACTTCTTGAGGTCATTAAACTGAGATTAAGAAACAATTTCAGAATGGGGTCGTGCGAATATTTAGATGTTGTATGCTTACGAATAACCGCGCGACAAACCATATTTCTTCATCTGTATTAATGGATGGTGTACATATTGAGGAATCAGATGCTCTTGATGTTCTGGGCATGGTAATTCAATGTGATGTCCGTTCGAAAAAATACACATTTCAAGTGTCGAAAGAAGCATTCAAGTGCCTCGGTTTTTTAAAACAGTGCAAGAGATACTTGACTTCATCTGATCTCCTTACTATTTACACCAACTCATGTATGGGCCAAAGCTTCAAAGTCTATTTTGGAGCTCCTCGACCAAGTGCAGGAAATGGCGAAAGTGCTCATCGGGGCAGTGGGGTATCCAACTATATTGATTTACAGGAGCACCGTAGCAATTTGAGTTGTGTCACACTGTTCGATTGTTAATACTTTGGAATGTGCTCTAACGAAATCAGAGAACTAGTTGCCGAACCTCGGACTTTTTTACGTAACACAAGTCATTCTGCTAGAGCTAATTCCTTTGTGGTCGATGGGCCGGTAGACCGAACAACACGCTACATTAATTCGTTCACTTCCCACAGAAGTTTTCCCTGTCAGTTGCAATATAGGTAAATTCAAAGCCATAAACACTACTGAATCTATCCCATTCTCCCTCCCATAACCTACTTTCCTGCTTCCAACACAAAACATTGCATGAGTAGGGGTCATCGCCTGAGTGCTGGTGCTAAATTAAAAAAAATCCTATATTTAATATGTAATTTTGTTAATATATCATTGTTGGGTCATATTGACCCAAAGGGTCATATGAATCCACAAATCCAAGGGAAGTAGAGGGGTTAACTTAAATCTTCAACGGAGTAAACCACTGTGTTCTATGGCCTCAAATTAAATTTTCTGTGTCATTTTGAAAGTTAAACTTTTACCTACTTAATTAAGCAAGTATTTACACTTCAGTTCGAAAAAGACAAAAATGTTTACTTCACTTTAAAGGTGTGACAGATGAGAATAATGTCATAAGAAGGCATATAATTTATGTTCCTAAAAACTCTTCCGTTCTAAATCGAATAAAAATTACATATTTTTAGCCCACTTCTTGAAATAAATACAACAATATATCAAAAATTTCTATTTAATTATGTATTTGACTGCATTTTATAACCCTTGATTGCTTCCCACTACATTAGCCTGTAAGTAGCAACAGGATGGTTGATGTCAGTTGTGGTAGAAAAAAAGTATTCGTTGGTTGCTGACAGTTTTGACTTCTTTTTAATAAATATTGTCTGTTGGTTTGGTGGTTGTGTTAAAATTGTCATCACCGATGTCAAAACAAGCAATATTTTATGGAAATTTTTCATATTTTTTAATGCGTTTATGCTAATCACACATACATATTGTTTGGTACGTCCGCA
Organism: Stomorhina lunata; assembly: GCA_933228675.1. Taxonomy (NCBI): domain Eukaryota; kingdom Metazoa; phylum Arthropoda; class Insecta; order Diptera; family Rhiniidae; genus Stomorhina; species Stomorhina lunata. The sequence continues at coordinate 47,356,362 of OW121744.1, forward strand.
CATTAGGATACATAAGGATAAATGTTTACATGTGTGTGTTTTTTTTTTTTGACACAAACATTAGTATGTAGATATTTTAAAATATATGCATGTTTATGTACTTCTAAATGTACTAGAACCGTATAAATGAATGAGAATGTATAAGGATTTGTGCAAAATATTTTACATATGCGTACAACCGCTCATCCTTTTTTAACAGCGCCATAAAAGATGCTTAAAACCATAATGATTTCCCAAAATATATTGTACTCGAGTTCATAATAATAATACTTATATGGATATTAGGGTGATGCTAGTTTTACGAAAGTAAAACTTCATCTTTAGGTTTGTATGTAGATGATAATGTTAGATATTAAAAAACAATATTTGTTTTAGTTTTTTGACTGCACTCAAAAACAGGTTGTGGTGACTATAATACGATTGATTTTATGATTATGGCAAAATCTACTATTAAAAAACGATGATCAGCCAGATCGTAATAATAAGTTTAAGCAATAGTGTACAAGATGTTTGGTCTATGATAAACAATTTTTTAAAAAATCAGGCTTAGGCAGCCCATAACACCAAGAGCCGAAGACTTGTAGTTTTCGTAAATATCACGGTCATAAATGGAACTCGTGAGTATTAAAAGCCTTCAGTTGAGTGCCGCTTTGTTAAAGCGGCACTAGCCGCTTTAACAAAATCTAATTTAAATCTAATCTAATTTATATCAATAAAATATATTGCTCAATTGAACAAAAGAATATGATTTCGAACATTGTTGCCACTACACTATTATTTTTGTAAACATATTTTAGATTTTTCTGTATAAATATTTTTTTGACAAAAATAATTTCCTATAGAAATATTTTCGATAAAAATATTTTTCTCAGGAAAAGTTTTTGATATAATTTTTTCATCGAAAAATTTTTAATAAAAAATTTTCAATAGAAAAATTTTTAATAAAAAAATGTTCTATAGAAGAATTTTTGATAAAATATATATCATAAAAAGTTTTTTTGGTAAAAAAATTTTCTATTTTTAAGAAAAAAATTTTGATAAAAAAAATTTTTATAGAAAAGTTTTTGAAAAAAGATTCTATAGAAACATTTTGGATGAAAAAATTTTCTATTTTTAATAAAAAAAATTTCGATGGAAAATTTTTTTTATTTTAAAGTTTTTATTAAAAAATTTTCTATAGAAAAATTTTGATAAAAAAATTTTCTATAGAAAAATTTTCTATAAAAAAAAATTTTCTATAGAAAAATTTTTGATAAAAAATTTTTAATAGAAAAATTTTTTTATAGAAAAATTTTAAATAAAACAATTTTCGATAAAAATTTTTTAATAGAAACATTTTTGAAAAAAAAATTCTAAATTTTATAATAAAAAATTTTTCATAGAAAAATGTTTGATAAGAAAATTTTCTAGAGAAAATGTTTGATAAAAAAAATTGCTAAAAAATATTTTCTATAGAAAAATTATTATCAAAAAAATTTTCCATAGAGAAATTAAAACAAAAAGAAATTATATAGAAAAATTTTTGATGAAAAAATTTTCTATTTTTGATAAAAAATAAAGTTTTTATCAAAAAAATTTCTATAGAAAAATTTTTGATAAGAAAATTTTCCATAAAAAATTTTTGATAAAAAAATTTTTATAGAAAAGTTTTGAATAAAATTTTTTTTAAAAGAATGTTCTATAGAAAATATTTTGATAAAAAAATTTTCTATAGAAAATATTTTGATAAAAATTGTTTTAAAAAAAATTTTGATAAAAAAAATTTTGTATAGAAAATTTTTGATAAAAAAAAAATTCTATAGAAAAACTTTTGTTAAAAAAATTTTGTATAGAACAATTTTTGATAAGAAAATTTTCAATAGAAACATTTTAGATAAAAAAAACTTTCTACAGAAAAATTTTTGATAAAAAAATTTTTATAGAAAATTTTTTAACAAAACAATTTTCATAAAAAGAAATTTCAATAGAAAAATTTTAAAAAAAAATTGAAAAAAAAGAAATCCTATAGAAAAACTTTCCATTTTTAATAAAAAAAAAACTAAGTTTTTATCAAAATTTTTGAAAAAATTAATTTCTAAATTTTCTATAGAAAATTTTTTGATAAGAAAATTTTCACTTGATCCCATTCTATCAAATTTATTTTATTAATGTAATAGTCAATTTATGGATGAAATCCGATTCCTCGACGCGTTTCGATAGAAATATTTTTCTGCAAAAATATTTTCAATAAAAAATATTTCTATAGAAATATTTTTGATAAAAAAATTTTCTGTAGAGAAATTTTTGTTATAAAAATTTTCTATAGAAAAATTTTTGATAAAAAAAAATTTCAATAGAAAATTTTTGACATACAACATTTTTTATAAAAAAATTTTGTAGAAAAAATTTGCTATAAAAAAAGTCTTGTATAAAAAAATTTTCTAGAAAAAAATTTTTTTATACAAAATGTTTTTATCAAAAATTTTTCTATTGAAAATATTCTATAGAAAAATTTTTGATAAAGAAAAAATTTTGTATAAAAAAATATTGTAGAGAAAAATTTTTAATATTAAAAATTTTTCTATACAAAAATTTTTGATAAAAAAATTACAAGACTTGAAAAATTTTTGATAAAAAAATTTTTTATAGAAAAATTCTTAAGAAAAAATTTTCTCTAGAAAAATTTTTAAGGAAAAATTTTCAGTTAAAAAAAAAATTTGTCAAACAATTTTCTTTAAAAAAAATTAGGAACATTTTTGATGGTCGTGAGCTCTTTTTTGATAAATTTTTAATAAAAAAATTGTCTATAGAAAAATTAAATCAAAAAATCTATAGAAAAATTTTTGTTGAAAATATTTTCTATTTTTGATAAAAAAAAACATAATTTTTTGTCAAAAAATTTTCTATAGAAAAATTTTTGTTATAAACATTTTCCATAGAAAAAGTTTTGTTAAAAAATTTCTATAGAAAAATTTTTAATAAAAAAAGTTTTGACAAAAAAAATTTTTGATAAGAAAATTTTCACAGAAAAATTGTTGATAAAAAAATTTTCAAAAATAGATGATCTTAATAAAGAATTTTATTAACTAAATAATTTAATAAAGAACAAAAGTATATTTCACGCCATTTTAAAATGTTAATTTCCAATGATTAGATCACCAATCGATACAATCACTAATTGAAGTTAAAAGTGAACTTTTGGGAAATAAGGACCACCCTAATGTATTTAAGTATATACCTAATGTGTCATGTGAGTTTGGGGTCACGATTTGCATAATGACAGTAACATGCTTTTATGGTTGAAATTATTATTACCAAAATTTTAGTTCATAATAATAAAAAAGTTTTTTTGTTCATCATTTTATTAGTTCATATTTTTTATACATTTTATTAACTCATTTTATTACGGTTTAAAGGTTATGAGTTACGATAACCCCTAATAAAATAATTATTTAATCTTATTTTAAATGGTTTTTGTAATTTCCTTTGTAATTTAATACTTCTAGCGCCCAATGTGCGCACATAAAACTTAAAACCATTTTTTATACTTTTACTTTTCCACAAAAACACCACGTACATATACATACGTACATACATAGTAATTTATGCATTAAAATCTATAATTGGTCTTTTTTAATGTCTTTTGTTTAAGTACGTATGTTTGCCCACAGAAATATACAAAAACCACTTGAAATCAAATAACCCAAATATAAAATTCCCAAAGAATGCTTACATCGCTTAACACTAAAAACTAATTAAATTCTTGGGAATCCAAAACAAAACTAAATCAATAGATTATAGAAGTAAGCATTTTTCCATATATTATTTTTGTATTTAATGTTAAGAAATTTTGTAAAAGAAGTCAGTCTTGATTTGAGATTCAATAAATGAAATTCAGATAAAAACAAAAGTGTGTTTTTATTTGGACAACATATAACTGGCGACGAGGATAAATGGGATATAATAAGTGAAACTTTTCCCTAAAATAATAAATTTTTTTTTATCTGTGCAATATTAAGTGAAACTTTTCTCTAAAATAATGAAAATTTTTAAAGAAACAATTTGTGCAATATAAAAAAAAATATATAAAAATTTCGCCTACGAAAACAATACAAAAATAAATCAAATCTGTGCTGACCACAAAAATTGATATAAAATTGAAAACATTAAAACAAAGAAAACTAAAAGAGAAAAAAAACAAACACTAATTTCAAGAATAAAAAACAAACGTTTCAAAGAAAGGACATCAAAGAAAAAGGACATCAAAGAAATTTGAAAAGGAAAATCCACAAAAAAAAAAAAGAGAGGAAACAAGATCCAAGCAGCAACATTCCAGATACAAATTCATAATTCACTCAAACTACAACAACTACAACAACTTCACCAATTCAATACACAGAAGGAAGGCAAGTTCATCCAAAAATACAACAAAGTCAAGTCCTACAACAACTACAACAACATCACCAATTCAATACACAGAAGGAAGGCAAGTTCATCCAAAAATACAACAAAGTCAAGTCCTACAACAACATCACCAATGTAAGTCTGATAAGTTTAGTTAAGATAGTAATTATAAATTAATCATTATAAAAAGAAAAAAAAAAGGGGGAAAATTATAATAAAATTTTTCGGAACCTCCAGACCTGATAAATTAATATTTAAAATTTTTCTTACACGAAGCTTTTTTTTACAAAATGGCAAACCCCCCACAAATTCAAATAGACCCTATTAAATATTTAAATAGCCTCCCCTTATTTAACGGTAACATTAATGACTTGCATACATTTACAAAATTAATAGACAGAGTACACCCAATTCTCGCATCTTACGATGAATTATCACAACTATTATTTTCCGATATAATAAAAAGTAGGATAGTCGGACAAGCAAAGGAAATAATAGAGATAAATACCCAAGTCCAATCATGGGCTGATATAAAAAACACTTTATAGGGTGAGTGCACCAGTAGTCGGCACTTTAACTTTTTTTCTTATTTGAACTTGATGTACTTTATTATTTAAAACATATATTATGGTTGTTTGTAGTTATTACAATTCAATGTGGTGTTTTTTTCTAGTTTAGCAAAACTGATTTTAAAAATGTTTGTGTTAAAATTTAAAAATTTACACTTTTTTCAAAATTCGTACCTTTCTCCAGTAGTCGGCACATATTTTCCAGTACACGGCATATTGTGATCCTATTGTCGGCATGGTATTTTGTACAGGGAAAACTTAAATTTTTAATCAAATTGAAATGTTTATTTATATAAACAAAGTTTTTTTACACTCTTTTCGATTTTCAAATTAAATATTATGCAATTTAACCCATAAAAACAATAAAAAAATGGAAAAATAAAACTAAATTGAGATCTTTGACAAGTTCCCACACAACACTCCAATTGGAACAAGGACAATGAGTTTCATCCGTTAAATATCATTGACCATAGAGTCCGTCACTTGGGTCCATGATCTCTTTGTGTTTTCTGCAGGGGAGAATAACACTAACATTCTAGTCTATCGCTTATAAAAGGCTCAGCTAGATCCAGCCGGATGCAATAATGAAAGAAAGGAAAAGTGACCAAGATTTCAGAACGCTTACTGCCGTAAGCTGGCCATGTAAGTCTAGAGACTGAACAGATCATTTCTGTGGACCAGTTGGTCTGTGCAGACCTAAAGATAACTGCTTGATGAGCAGTTTGCAGGCTGATAGCTTTATACCTATGTAGCGGTATACCAATGTTCTCCTGAACGAGGGGAGCACATCCTTTTGCTAGATTATCCGCAATGATGTAACCTGATACAATGTTAAAATGTCTCGTCATCTCGTTTAGGGATGCCCGGTATTCATTTATAATAACAAATGTCGTATAGAACGATGGTAAAGAGTGGATGGCGGCAAGACTATCTGTACAGAAACGAATATCGCTGTAATTTCGGTGGTACGTGAGTCATTTGCTCGCCCCATATATAGCTAAGATTTCAGCCTGAACAATACTGCATTGCTTTGGGAACTTGAATTTTACTTTTTTTTCCCAAAAAGTGGGATGAAGAAGCCCTCACGCACACCGATTTCCGATTTAGATAGGTCCTTGTAGATTTCCAGGGTCCCATCTCTGGAATCGATTTGAGTCCCCGAGATAACCACAGAGAAGGATTGATCGAATAGGGGTATGGGAATGCAGTAGTCGATGTTTTCAAGGAGGTTAATAAGTTTACCCAGAATAGTAGAGTGGAATAAAGATGAAGTAGACCATTCTTAGGTAGTTTTTATCCTAATTTCTGAATTAAGAGCTACGAGTTGGGCCATTTGCTTAACCGGGAGCCAGTTGAGCATAGCGTTTGAAGGTGTAGTCCTTAAAGTACCTGTAATCATAAGGGCAGTGGATCTGAGAATCTTGACAAAAGATCCTCGCTGGTTAGCCTTATTAAGAGCAGGCCACCAGACAAGAGTATATGAGAGTATATGAGACAAGAGTATATAAGCATTTCAAAGAGCCAAGCAGTATTTGAAAGGGATAGTCCCTACGTATTGCCAAGTGCTCTTCTGCACGAGTAGATTGCAAAGGATATCTTAAACATCCAAGATTGGGTATTTAAGCTCTAGGACAACTTTGAGTGCCGGACCACTCCCACATATTTGGCATGATCCGTAAGCACGAGTTCAGTGTGAACTGCGAAATTTTATATTTCCTGGTGAATAGAACAAGTTCCGTTTTGTCGGGATTAACTCCCAAGCCATTTCAAAACCCCCCATTCAGTAAGTAGTGTACAGGTACTTGCTCAAAACTGCAATAACAACAGCATTAATATCCTCAATATTCTTAATTTTTAGTGTTACCGAATAAAAGTTAATAAAGAATGGGAAAAAATCAACTGCCGACTAAAAGGAGCTCGTTATCCAGTGCTCGGCAGTCTATAAAGTGCTCAACATATACTATGCCGACTACTGGATATTTGCAATTTTTACTCATTTTTTGTAAAGCCAAAAGAAAAGAGAGTTAATAATACACATTTTCATGTATTTTGAGTATATTCAGTGGAATATGAACGTTTACCAGTAGTCGGCACACCTCTGCCGACTATTGGATATCAAGACAGTTTTTTGTTCCTAATGTCGGCAGCCATGATTTTAGGGAATATTTTATCTTTTTTTTAATTTTACAAATTAAACATATTATTTCAACTAATATCTATCTTTGGAAACAAGTATGACAACAATAAAAGTTAAATTAACATAAGTTTTTTGCCTTTTAAAATTGGCCCTCACCTTAAAAAAAATATTGAAAACAAAGCACAATCGCATTTGTCACAAACCTGTTGCCGAAGGAGGATAAGATCAGCCTGAAATATATGACTTAGTTACATCATTTTTTGGACATAGAAAGATGAGTCTTTTCTCAATCTAATTTTTAATACCGTTAGTCTTATTTTTACCGCTTGTCTTATTTATTTGGGTTTATTTGCAAAAAATGCCGACTACTGGGTACATGCCGACTACTGGTGCACTTACCCTATAATAATTTTGGCGAAAGAAAAAGTAGTGAACAACTCTTCGACGAATTAAGGGCCGTGAGTTTTCAAACCAATGCTGTTGACTTTTATAATGACATAAAACATATATTGAGACGACTAAATAACAAAATGACAGCTGTGGTGGGAGAAGGTGAAGCAGCCAATCAAGTTGCTATTAACAACCAAAGGACAGCACTTCATGTTTTTAAAAATAAAATGCCAGAACCTATGAAGACAATTCTGTCATGCTGAAATCCTTCATCATTAGAAAGCGCTATGGACATACTATACGAAAACCAATACGATAAAATAGGGAAAGACGGTCGCTTTCACCCAGGACGTGAAAAACAAACTTACAACTATCAAAAAAATAGAAATGAATCATCTTCAAACTTTCATAAAGGACGAAACTACCAAAGGACACAACACCAACAACAGACACAACATCAAAATTTTTACAGAACCAATTCAAACGGACTTAGATGGCAAAATAACCCGGAACAACACCAACAAAATTTTTATAGAAATAATACACATGAACAGCACCAACAAAATCTTTATAGAAATAATACACCTAGATGGCGGAATAATACAGAACAATACCAACAAAATGCTTATGGTAACAATGCTGACGAACGCAGACTGAGAAACAACCATAATTACCAACAACGACCGGAACCGATGGAAATCAATAACGCAGAAAATTTTCAACAAGAAGCCTCTACGGGGAATTACCACATATAACAATACAAACAAAATTAGGTTTCCTTAGATTTATTATTGATACAGGAGCAACACATTCAATAATAAACCCAGGAATTTGTCACCCAAAATGGAAAATAGATTCTCAACCCACTAACTTAAAAACACTCCAACACATAATAGAAGTAAAAGAAAAAGTATCGGTACCACTCTTTAAAGAATTAGGCAACACCGAAACCAAAATAGAATTTTTAGTCTGTAAATTCCATGAAAAATATGACGGTCTAATAGGAAATAATATTTTGAGGAAATTAAATGCAATAGTGAACTATAAAGAAAATATATTAGAAATAGAGAACAAAAAGATAACAATTCAATATACCCCTGAAAACATAGAATACTTCTTTCAGACAGGCGGTACCTATAACATAAAACTGAACATTGATAAGAAAAGTGGTTTAGTACATATACCTAGAACTATAACGAATAATCAAAATGTGGAAATAATGGAAGGAAAATATGAAGCAGAAAACTATAAAATTAATGCTTGTGTAAAAGTAAGTGGAAATACTTCAAAAAAGGTACACTCAGAAAAAAAATGAACTAAAATTTAGGAAAATTTACTAAATTTGAGGAAAAAATGGTTGTCGTATGGCGCCAAAGCCGTTTTTTACAGCAATTAAGTAAAATAATTCCTTAATTCCAATAAAAAAATTTCCTTAAGTTTTTGACAAAATTTCTTATATCAAACCAATTTTAACTAAAACCAAATAAAATTTAACTTAAAAAATTAAAAAAATGACTATTATTTAGTTCATATTTTATCTGAAACTTCTTAAAAACAAGTAAATATTTCCTTTAATTTAGTTCAGATAAATATTTATCAATGGTATAAATAAGGAAAATTTTCCTTCATTTTAGTTAAAAGATAATTTATTTTAACTTAAAACAAGTAAAAACTGCAGTAAACTTGTTCAAATTTTCTACGATAGTAGAAAAAGATTACTAAAATTCATTAAATTATTTATTCTGATCTTGTAAAAAATTTATAATTTTTAGGAAATATTTTCCTTAAAAGTGAGAAAAACAGTCAGAAAATAAATAAGTTTAGTACTTATTTATAGTAAAATATTCATTCCCAGTATGAAATATTTCCTACATTATTAAAACTTATTTCTAGTTTTCAGTAAATTATATATTTATCGGAATTATATATTTCCTAAATAATACAAGAAAAATTACTAAAATTAAGTAAAATTATTTTCTAAAATATATTTATCCCCTTTATAAAATAAAAGTATAAAAATATGGTATAAAGTATTTTTATTAATATATTTTCATAACTTTACAAAAATATTTTAAATAACATAAATACATATATATAATAAAATAAGAAATAATATTTAAATTTATAACAATTTTTACATTTACTTACATATATGTACATAAAAATTGAGTGCACCTTATTTTTTAAAAATTTAACCTTAATTTTCCCTAAGAAATGTTTTCCGTTACAAAAAAATATGTTATACAAAATTTTGTTTAGATTGCATTAGGGGTAGGCGTGCCGCATCCGCCCCCAAACTGTAAAATTAGTTCTTATGGGAGTATTTTTGGTTTTTACCGAAATTTCAATCAATAACAACTTATACAAAAAAAAAGTACAATAAATTAAAAGTCATAGAAATAAAAAATGGATGAAGTAGTTTTGAAATTTTTCCACATTCGTATTTGTGAAAGTTTCTTCCAATTTAAATAACTGCGGACAATGACTCAATGTATTTCATTATCCATTCCTTGCCATTAAATATCTGATCTTCTTTTACAAGTTAAAAAATTTATTTATTTGAAAATGCAATATAAACTTCAATATAAAAGAATTTTGGTTCATAATGTGAGTTATTGGAAAATAAATATTTATATTAATGTATTTATTAATGAAGACAAATTTTATAAGGTAAATAAATAAAAAAATCGTACTTCAGAATTAACTGCAGTATAACACATTGAAAAATATTAAAGCCTTTTCATAGTCAAATTGTTATTTGGAAGGGACGCTCTCTGTGACGCACGGCATCTTTGGCTACGGAACACTAAAGGTCCTTAGTCTTCCCAATTTAACTAATCAAAGGTCATTTCGCAAAAAATATAAAATATAGTATAGGTGTTTAATATATATTTTTTATTTAGAGCATACAGTTAGTTAGGGAAAAAACCTTTTTACTGATAACTAGTAAAATACATTATTTATTTTTATTATTTTCTTAAATTTAAGAAAATAAAGTTTAAAATTTAATTATATTAAATGTCAAAAATAGTTGTTTGGTATAAATTTCGTTCATAAAGTATTTGGCTAAAGGAACAAAATTTGTACCAAACAATGACTTTCGATTCGATTTTGTATTAATAAACAATGTGTTAAGTTTTGCCCCTTACTGTAAGCTCTATAAGAACCTGTTACTTTAAAACACCTATACGATTTTTTTAAATTTTTGATACTTATCAATGTATTACGCAAAAGCTCAATCTAAAAATATATTTACCTTGAATACTTGCCCACTAATTTATTATAATAAAAAAACTGTGCCTAAGACCAATAACTACATTTAGAAGAACACTTTTGGAGTTATTTAAATCTCTGTCACTAAGTCTCTCTTTCTTTAAATTTTACGTTGAATTATGATATTTAATATATAACAACCTTCTGGTAAACATTAAAAAAGACCCACCCTAATATAAAAACTGAGGCATAGATAATGCATCACTTACATGGGTTGAGCCTTAACATGCGGGGAATCCAATAACCTTTTTCGATTTGAAGAAAACGGCTGATTGTTACTTGTGACGACAACTCCAAGCACAAAAATGTCATATGTTAAGCTCTGCCAACCAAATAATCCTGCCAAGTGGCACTTATAATACAAGAGCTCGCCATAAGTTTAGAATTTTGTCGAAGTATTCTAGATAAAATGGTGATGTAGTTATTGTTGGAAGCCAAGCAACGGTTTTGATCGGTTTTAATTTGAAAATTAAAGACTTTTCTTGGTCTATCCCTCATCTCAACTGTGGAAACTGATCTTCTCGTGGTATCACACCGTCTTATCTGTCTTAACACCCGTTAAAGTAGTGAGCTAACAAGTGCTGTGAGTTCTTCCCGTATGAATTATAAGAATTTGGACTAGGACCTCAGGCTAGTAACCTACTTCTGGAAAAGACTCCTACTATGAAAAGGCAAAAAAAAAAAATAAAAATAAAATATTTAAGTATTAGCACACAAAAGCTCAATTTAAAAATGTATTTAAATTGAATACTTGCCCATTAATGTATTATAAAAAAATTTATTGTACCTAAATCCAATAACCCTACATTTAGAAGATCGCTTTGGGACTATTTAAATTTCTGTCTTTCTTCAAATTTGGCATTAAATACAACAAGCTTCTGGCAAACATAAAAAATGACCCTCCCTAATATGAAAACTGAGGAAACAGTGTACTAAAGACATATATGTATAATGCATCACTTACATGGACTATAATAACAAATATGATATTTTGGATTGTAAACATCTGTTATGAGAATTCAGGATTTGATAGACGCCAAGGAGTGAGTATACACACATTTTTTCAATCCCTGATTTGCAGGAAAGTCCAATAACAATATTTCACATGAAGAAAATGGCTGTAGAAAGATAGTTAAGGAAATTGGATCCCATATGAAATAAAGCGTGGTGGAAATAATGCTTACGAGGGACTTACGATACAAGGGATCGCTATAAGTTTCGGTTATTTAGCTTGTAGAGATCAAAAATTGGCCGAAGTGCCCTAGATTATAAGCGTAAGTGTTTAATTCAAAAATCATAATATAGAGGCCATAAAAATACTTACAACTGTATATGTAGATAAAGATATCCAACAGCATAAGATATGATTTGTATTTGCTGTAACTGCATTCTCCTTAAATTAAAAGTGGAATACTGAACAGTTTAATAAGGAGCTACTGGTGACGTTATGACCAAATTAATATCTGGAAGTACTAATTGAGTTTCGAACTAAAAAACTGCCGTAGTATACGGTCTTAAAAAGTACCTAGAATATAATGAAATGTTCTTACAAATACTCTTACTGCTGATTTATACATACCTCTAGTTTAAAATTTGCTTACATTTTCTGTTGGAGTACATGACTTCAATAAGTCACACAAACAATTTTTGACACAGATTCCAGCCGTAGTTTTTTTTTATTGCACAAATATTTTTTATAACACAATTATTAGAAAACATAATTAATTTTAATTTTATTTTTCAATACATTTTTAGGAAAAATTTAACTAATTTTTTTGGAAAATGTTAACTAATTTTTTGGAAAATTCAAACTAATTTTTAGAAAATTTTAACTAATTTTTAGGAAATTTTCATATTTTTGTTGATTTTTCTGTCTTTTATTTTGATACATTGTTTAGTCGCTAATATTTCCTTTACTTACGAAATGCAAAGACGGAAACAACAAACACAATTTTTGGCACAAATTTTTCATAACAAAATTTTTTTTTATATTGCAAATATCAAAAAAACAGCAGAATTTGTAAGATATCTATCACGAACTACAATTGAAAATAAATTATAAATGAAAATAATTTATTGACATATACTTTTTTCAATATATGAACTAAATATTAGGAAAATTTGAACTAATTTTTAGGAATTTTTTCTCAAATATAAGTATATAACTTTCAAGAAATTATAACAATTTTGCTCATTATAAAAAAGTTATCCTAATTACTTCATAAATTTAAGCATGATTTCTTCTGATTTATCTGAACTAATTTTTAGGAAATTATCCTAATTATAAGTATATAATTTTTAACAAATTATTACAATTTTACTTATTATAAGAAAATTGCATACTATTGGACGTTGTAATTTATGTTACCTAATTTTAAATAAATTTTTCTTAAAATGCAGAAAGTTTTCTAAATTTAAGTATAACTTCTTAGTAATTAGGAAAATAATGAACTTAAATTTAAGATAACAACTTCCAGATTTTAAGTAAGTTCATTTTAATGAACTATATTTGAGTAAATCATTTACTCAATCAAATTTTTTGAACTAAAGTCAGTATTTCCTACTTTTACGATGTGATGAACTAAAATTTAGGACATATTTACTAGTTTTTAACAAAAATTTCCCTAAAATAAATAATATTTTACAAAATTCATGCAATTTTTCTATGGAAAAATGTTTACAATTTTTTAGTATATGAACTATAAATTTTTTATTAACATGTTGTATTTTTTACTAGAATGTAACAATTTTTCCTAATTTTGAGTAAAAATTTACTCTGAATAAGGAATTTTTTATACTATTTTTAAGGAATTATTTTTCCTAAAATTTAGTACACGTCTTTTTTCTGAGTGTAGAATTCGACACACAAAAAACTAACGAAGTGACAAACAATGATTTTTGCATATATGAAATCGACAATGAAGTTCCTAAGATTCCTATTTTGGAGCAAATACGAACTACTCATCTAAATAGAGAAGAAAAAGAAAAACTTCTACAAATTATAAAAAGATTTAAGAAGATATTTTATTCAGAGAACACCGACCTAACATTTACGAACTCAATCAAACATGAAATCAGAACAATAAACAATATTCCTATTGCTACCAAAACTTACAGATACCCATATATACATAAAGCAGAAGTGAGTAAACAAATCAAAGAAATGTTAGATAGCGGGATAATAAGACCAAGTCATTCACCATATTCTGCACCGGTTTGGATTGTGCCAAAAAAATTGGACGCTAGCGGTACAAAGAAATGGAGAATGGTTGTAGATTACCGTAAATTGAATGAAGTCACCATTGACGATAAATATCCGATCCCCAATATTGACGAGATATTAGAGAAACTAGGAAGGTGTCAATACTTCACTACCCTTGATCTCGCAAAAGGATTTCACCAAATAGAAATAAATGAAAAAGATATTCCGAAAACCGCATTTAGCGTGGAAGGCGGTCATTACGAGTTTCTTCGTATGCCGTTCGGACTTAAAACAGCACCAGCCACTTTCCAAAGATTGATGAATAATGTTCTAGGAGATTTTATCAATAAAATCTGTCTCGTTTACCTTGATGATATTATAATATTTTCAACCTCACTTCAAGAGCATTTAGAATCCCTTGTAAAGGTATTCAATCGTTTAAAGGAAGTAAATTTAAAAGTTCAACTCGACAAGAGCGAATTTTTGAAACGAGAAACTAAATTTTTAGGACACGTAGTGACTGATTTAGGTATAAAACCAAACCCAGATAAAATTACCTGTGTTCAAAAGTTTCCATTGCCAACAACACAAAAACAAATTAAACAGTTTTTAGGCCTCGCAGGGTACTACAGAAAATTCATTAAAGATTATTCCAGAATTGCAAAACCTATGACAAAATACCTGAAAAAGGAAGCTAGAATTAATACTAACGACCTGGAATACAAACAAAGTTTTGAAACTTTAAAGAAATTATTAGTAAACTCTCCTATACTGGCCTATCCAGATTTTGAGAAAACATTTATACTTCAGACGGACGCAAGTAACTTTGCAATTGGAGCAGTACTTTCTCAAGATGGACATCCCATCTGTTATGCGAGTCGAACACTGAACGATCATGAACAAAATTATAGTACGATAGAAAAAGAATTATTGGCAATTGTGTGGGCTACACAACATCTGCGACCATATCTTTTTGGTAGAAGATTCATAATCGAAACCGACCATAGACCTCTAACATGGCTTTTTTCCATAAAAGAACCAAATTCTAAGTTAATACGATGGAGACTCCGATTACAAGAATACGACTACGAAATAAAATACAAAAAAGGTACGTTAAATGGAAATGCAGATGCTTTGTCAAGGATAGAAGTAAATATTAACCAAAATGTTCCAACAGAAAATAACTCAAATGACCAAGAAATTCGTCAAAATGAAACAACGAGAAATAGCATTTTAGAAACTCTCAACCCTTTGAACTTTTATCGACAACAGATAATCCTTAATAAAACCACATCGGGTTCACTACGAATAAAGAATGAGAATATTTTTAGGTATAAAAGGAAAACTATTACGGCTAAAACATTCGACGAGCCAACCATTATTATGATTATAAAAAACCATTTTGATCCAACTAAAATTAATGCCATCTTTTGTCAGGACGAAACAATAATTAATAGCTTTAGAGAAGTATTAACAAAGTTCTTCACTGAAAGCGGACTCAGAATCCTAAGATGTAAAACGGTACTAGAAGATGTTATAGATGAAAATAAATTAACTGATAAAATTGAAAAAGAGCACAAAAGAAATAACCACAGAGGAATAAACGAAAATTTTGCTGAACTAAAAACATTAATCTACCATCCTGAATTAAAAACAAGAATAACTCAATTCATCAATAACTGCGATATTTGCAATAAAGAAAAATACGATAGATGCCCAGTCAAACAAGAATATAAAATTACCGAAACTCCTGAGAAACCTGGAGACGTAATTCACATAGACGTCTTCTACAGCCTAGAAAAAACTCTTTTCCTGACATTTATAGATAAATTCAGTAAATACGCTCAAGCAATAAAAATTAGAAATAGATCATGGATAGAATTTAAGTTAGCCTTAACACAGTATTTATCTACAGTCGGAAACATTAAAAAAATTATAGTAGACAATGAACTAGGATTTAAAGCACTACCTCTTATGGAATTTCTTAGGGAACAAGAAATAGAAATACACTACACTTCAAATAATAACCACACATCAAACGCGGATGTGGAGAGATTACACAATACGATCAATGAACATATTAGAATATTGAAACATGATCCCAATAAAGATATAGAGAACACAGAAGAGAAAATTTACAAAATAATAATGTTTTATAATAACACAATTCATTCCTCAACTAAAAGAAAACCTATCGATTTTAGAAATGGCACTTTAGGTACAAATGACTTTCCTTTAATTAGAGATCTCATAGCGAAAAATAAAGAAAGAATTATTAATAAACTCAACAAAACACGCGAAAACGTAGATATTCAGACAGGTCCTATCTACTTGAGAGACGAACGAGGAGGTAAAAATCATTCCAAGTTTCGAAAATTAATTGTTAGTAAATTAGATAACGAACATGTTATAACAGATCGAAGACACAAATACTACAAATCACATATTAAGAGAAAGAAAAAATTCCAGAATCCAATTAACGTAACATCTCAAAACTCTTAACATTCTAATTTCAAATGAATTTACCTCGAGCAATATTACTAACCATACTATTACCAGAGATAATATTATCTCAAGGGCTATATATACAAAGATTAACAGACAACAAAGGATACATTCCAATAAAAGAAAATGACATAAAACTAATCGACCACTACGATAGAATCCTACATCAAATAAACTTAACCGATTATCATCACTCAATTGAAATAATAGGAAAAAATATAAATTTATTAAATGTAACTATATCAGATGTGAAACCAATATTAAATACAATAGAACATAATTACATTTTACTCAAAGCAAAAGTAAATAATTTATCACCCCACTTCAGGAACAAACGCGGTCTCATTAATGTACTGGGAAAAGGAGTGAAATTCATAACCGGTAATATGGATAGTGAGGACGAAATGGAAATTAAAAATGCTATTGACATTCTCAAAACAAACCAAAACGAACAATCATTAAAAACAAATTCACTTATTCAAATAAGCAACACACTTTCATCACAAATTAAAAATATCACTACACACATTAATACACAACAAACTACGATAACAAAACACATTAATAAATTTAGAGACGAAATTCAAAATAAAATTCAGAGTTTAGAAGACGAAATGCTTTTTCTGAGACATGTATACCAAATAGATAACGACATTACTCTTCTGAGAAATCACGTAGACGATATTGGACAAACTATATTTACAGGTAAACTAGGTATTATTCCTATAGATATCCTAGACGATAAGGAAATAAAACTTATTGACGACTACGAAACATACACTAATATCAAGATTGGAGTCACATATTCTAATGAAAATATTCTGATAATGTTATCTATTCCAAAGTATTCCCCTAAATTATTTTCTCAAATATTATTCGAGCCAATCCCAAATAGAAATAACAAGTCTCTACATCTGACAAACACTAGAATTTTAATTGACGAACTAGATAATTTATATCACGCAAACCTAAGTTCCAAACACATTAAAACCCTCGAACCATTCAAGGACCACTGTATCGAAAACATTATAAAAAACAAAACCCCCGAATGCAACTTCAAAAATTTTGATTATAACGAAATAAAAGAAATAAAGCAAGGTTTCCTTTTATTTAAAAATTATTATGGATTTGTTACACATGATTGCATTCGTGAAACAGATGAAAAATTATCAGGTACTTTTATATTAAAATTTCAAAATTGTAAAATATGTGCAGAAAATAAAACATATTATAATAATGAAATAAACTTTAAGGAAAATATTATTTTGTATAATTTAATAACTGAAATAAACGAAAACAAAACATATCTTGATGTAAAAATTGAAGATTTATATTTAAAACAAATAAGTTACGAAAACAATCTTGAAGAACTACATATTGATAACAAAAGAAATAAAATTGTAAACATAACTAGTAATACAATAAATCTCACTATATTTGTTATTATTATCATTATTATCGTTGCATTAATATATAGAAAGAAAAATAATATATACCATATTTCGTCGGAGCCTCAATCTAACGGAGGGGGAGTTACGATAACCCCTAATAAAATAATTATTTAATCTTATTTTAAATGGTTTTTGTAATTTCCTTTGTAATTTAATACTTCTAGCGCCCAATGTGCGCACATAAAACTTAAAACCATTTTTTATACTTTTACTTTTCCACAAAAACACCACGTACATATACATACGTACATACATAGTAATTTATGCATTAAAATCTATAATTGGTCTTTTTTAATGTCTTTTGTTTAAGTACGTATGTTTGCCCACAGAAATATACAAAAACCACTTGAAATCAAATAACCCAAATATAAAATTCCCAAAGAATGCTTACATCGCTTAACACTAAAAACTAATTAAATTCTTGGGAATCCAAAACAAAACTAAATCAATAGATTATAGAAGTAAGCATTTTTCCATATATTATTTTTGTATTTAATGTTAAGAAATTTTGTAAAAGAAGTCAGTCTTGATTTGAGATTCAATAAATGAAATTCAGATAAAAACAAAAGTGTGTTTTTATTTGGACAACATATAACTGTTATGGTCGTCGAAATTAAAAACTGTTTGGGATTAAATAAACAAAATAATTTTGAAATATTTTTCTAATACAAACAAATACATGCACATGTATGTATGTATGAATAAGGATGGAAAATGACATGTCTAACTCTCTATGTGGGTTGATTATTTAAATATGTAAATTTTTGAAATTTTTTAGTTTTATTTAAAGCAAACTTTATTCATTCGTAATAATGTGTGAAACTATATTTTAAAAAAATTTGTAAACTAAAAAAAAACAGAATCTCTACCATGAATTTGTAATTAAAAATATTTCGTCACAAACTATTTACTAAAAAAACCCAAAATATAGTTTAATTATGAACAAAAAACTTTGACACAAGTTTTTAAATTAAATAGTATTTGGAAAAACATATGAATTTTATAAAAATAAAATATATTTTATGTTTGTGTAACTTTTTTTACAAAATGTAATAATTTTTTTTTGTGTTTAATTTAGAACACTGGGCAACAACAAAAAGGTCAAAAATTACTAATATATTTTTGTGGTTATTGAACTTTAGATTCTTGACTTTGATGGATGTTGAACACTATTACTAGTCTACACTCAAGCTAATCTTTCTTGACACTCATGAGCCATAAATTACAATTTAATTAATGTTGAGCAATTGTCAAGAAATTTCGATGTTACTATCAAACATATTCAGTTTTCTTTATAAATTAACCTTGAAGACTTTTAAAAAATTATTGGAAATAATTGAATCTATATAAATTTATAAAAAACAAGTAAGAAAGTGCTATAGTCGGTCAAGCCCGACCATACGAAACCCTTCACCAATAAGGTCTTCTTCTGTTATCCTTGACTCCCACTGGAGCATAGGGCCTCAACTAAGGTCAAAGGTGTTAATTTTCCTAAATAAAGACAAATATTAGCTTAATTTTGCCATTATACAAACATTTTCTCAAATCTTATATATTTAAGCTGTTTCCGTCATGTACTTATATAAGAGCTAGGGTCAAATGTGGACCAAAACTTAGCAAATGGATTACAGTTGTTACAAAAATTATGTATGCAAAAAATAAATTTAAAATTCTCTTTATCTTCAGATTTACGAGCATTTTAGTGATTTTTGTCTCGTTTAGAGTATTTTGACAAAAGCGTTTGTATGGGAGCTATGGTCAAATGTGGATAGAAATCGGTGCAGTGATTTGGGTTTACATAAGCCGTAGTTGTTTTAATCTAATCAGAAAGTGATTCTAAGTCTATTGGTATACTAAAAGATGGGTCTTATACAAATATTTCTATATATTACATACATCAGCACAAACTTGTAATACCCTTTCAACCTATGTTGGTGAAGGGTATAATAAATGTATGTATGCAACCATATAACTTGACAATGTCTGTAGCGATGTGACTGATTTTTATACCCACTATCAAAATGAATAGGGGGTATATTCAGATTGTCATTTCATTTGTAGTTTCCTTAATATTGGCTCAAAACCCGAAATTGTTGAAACCAAGATAACGCCTAAACAAAAGGAGCTACTTCACTGAAGGTTAGGTTAGGTTAGGTTAGGTTAGGTTAGGTTAGGTTAGGTTAGGTTAGGTTAGGCAGGATGCAGACTGTAAGGTCCACCTCACTTGGGTCCATAAAGAGGACCCTTTGTAATTCCTGCAAGGATAGAGAAAATTAAATTCTTAAAACTACCGAGTGTAAGAGGCTCAGTTAGAGCCAGCCAGATGCACCGATAAAAGAGCCTATTTTACGAATATTGATGTTCGAGATCTCTGACAGATCGTGCAGAAATGGGAATCCTAGATGGAGTGTTCTAAGTTCCGCAAGTGCTGGGCAATGACAGAGGAAGTGGGATACTGTTTCTTCCTCCTCTGCATTGTGACAACTTCTGCAGTAGTCATTGCTTTGAAGATTAAGTCTTCTAGCATGTATACCTATAAGACAGTGTTGTGAGTACTGAAATAAGGGTGCGAAGTCTATGGCGCGAAAAGCTGACCAGGATTGCAGAGCGCTTACTATCGTAAGTTGCCATGTAAGTCTGGAGATCGTACAGGTACTTTCTGTAGACCAGTTGGTCTGTGCGGACCTAAAAATAAACTGCTTTATGAGCAATTTGCATGCTGAGAGCGGGATACCTATGAATTGATCAGTGTTTTCATGACTAAGAAGAGCACCATCTTTTGCTAGGTTATCCGCTATGATGTTGCCTGGTACATTACTATCACTACGTACCCAGAAAAGTTCAATGTCTCGCCATCTCATTTAGAGATGCCCGGCATTCACGGGTGAGAACGGATGTCGTGTAGACCGATGAAAGGGAATGAATGGCGGCAAGACTATCTGTACAGAAACGAATATCGTTAGGATATACTCGGTGGTACGTGAGCCACTTGCTCGCCCTATAAATAGCTGAAATTTCAGCTTGAAGAATGCTACATTGTTTTGGGAGCTTGAATTTCACTTTAATCCCAAATGATGGGATAATGAAGCCCCCACCCACACCACGTGACGATTTGGATCCATCCGAATAGATAACCAGGGTCTCTTCACTAAAAGCGTTATGGGCCCCTGAGATATCCACAGTGAAGGATTGCTCGAAAGCGGGTGAGGGAATGCAGTAGTCTATATTATCAGGGAGATTAAGTTTATCCAGAATAGTGGTATGACCTAGAGACGAAGTAGACCATTCACTGGTGGTTTTTAACCTGATAGCTGAGTTGAGGGCTACTAATTGGGCCATTAGCTCAGCCGGAAGCCAATTAAGCATAGTAAAAAGTGCCTTTGAAGGAGTAGTCCTTAAAGCACCCGTAATCATGAGAGCAGCAGATCTAAGGATCTTAACAAAAAGTCCTCGCTGATTAGCCTTGTTTAGGGCAGGCCACCAGACAAGAGCGCCGTACATGAGAATGGGTTTAGCAACCATTTCGAAGAGCCAGGCTGTATTAGAAGGGGATAGGCCCCACGTATTTCCTAGAGCTCTTCTGCACGAGTATAGTGCAATGGAAGCCTTAGATACCCTAGATTGGGTGTTTAAGTTCCAGGACAGCTTAGAGTCCAGGATCACACCTAAGTATTTGGCATGATCCGTGAGTACCAGTTCCGTTCCATCAAGCTTTGGAAGATTGAACTGGGGAATCTTGTATTTCCTAGAGAAAAGAACGAGTTCCGTTTTGGCGGGGTTAACTCCCAGGCCATTGGAAACGCTCCATTCAGTAAGTGTGGCGAGAGCGACTTCGAGTCGCTGCGAGATAGTGTTTAGGTACTTGCCCGAAACTGCAATAGCGACATCATCTGCGTAGGCAATAGTTTTGAAGCGCAGAGAGTCCAATTCCATTAACAATTTGTTGATGGCAAGGTTCCAGAGCAGGGGAGATAAAACACCCCCCTGAGGAATACCTCGGCATGCTACTTTATATACTGTATCTTTGCCCAAGGTAGAGAAAATAATTCTATAGGAAAGAAGTTTTCCAATAAAAGAGATGATAGAGTCATCAACTCCTATATCCGCCATTGCCGAAGTAATCGACGTGGGCTTAATATTATTAAAGGCTCCCTCTATATCTAGAAAGGCGACTAGTGAAAATTCGCCGAACTCAAGTGATTTTTCTAAGGAACTAACAAGTGAGTGGAGTGCTGTTTCAACAGACTTACCTTTATTGTAGGCGTGCTGTGATTTAGAGAGAAAGCGTGGATTAATTGATGATCGTAAGTGAACATCACTGAAACTTGACAAAGATATTCTTCAAATTTCAAATTCAACGCCACGCCCAAATTTTCATTATACAGGTCATTTATACTTATTTAAACTCATTATATAATTTGTTATCCTAAATTGTTTTTTTGGTGGTAACTAAAGTAAATTTAAACCTAATCATTTTATAAATACTGCTTTAGATTATTTTCAAGTATTTTATGGACCTTTTTCTTAATAATTGCACCCTGGTGTAATTCAAAATGTTTAAAATATGTAAAAAGATGAAGTTAGTAAAATGATTTTGGTAAATAGGCCGGCAAGAGAATGCGGCTGAAATTCTAAATATAAACTACTAGTACTTAACAGTAGAAGATCAAATTTATGTGTAACCTCTTTTAGCTCCTTTTTCTTAGATATGGCCTTTCAAATTTTTGATTTTTATGATTTTCACTAGTTATTTAACTATCTCAAATTCACTTCAATTTTCGAAAAAAACAAACTACAGAAATGTCCAAAAACTGCACAAAATGATTTACTAATAAAAATATTTAAAAAGTGCTTAAAAATTTGGAACAAAAACTTTAGTGGAAGAATTTTTTAATTTTAAAATTGTAGGCAAAAAAGTATGGACTTTGAGCTAGTATAAAAAACGAATCAGTTATCCTATATTCAAAGATAAAGTTAAATTGGTTACTTTGGAGTGTTGGCTATAAACTAATGGGTGTTTTTTTTTAGAGGTATAGAACTTCGAATTGAAATAAAACACAAGAAAATCGTTTTAATGTCCATCAATTTGGCTTTATTGGAAGGATAATTTTATGCCATTAATGTTTAAATATGATTTCGGGCATGTGGCCGCCGCGGCTGGCTCGAATAAAGCCAATTCTACAGGTCCAATTTTCAACTACTTTTTCGAGCATATGGGGCCGTATGTTGGCAATAACGCCACGAATGTTGGCTTCCAAGTCCCCTAACGTTTCTGGTTTGTTGGCGTAGACGAGCGACTTCACATATCCCCAAAGAAAATAATCCAGTGGTGTCAAATCGCACGATCTTGGTGGCCAATTGACAGGTCCATTCCGCGAAATTATGCGATCATCGAATGTTTCCTTCAATAAATCAATTGTGACGTGCGCTGTGTGGCATGTAGCGCCGTCTTGTTGGAACCACAACTCATCCACATTCATGCCATCCAATTGGGGAACAAAATAGTCGGTTGTCATGGCTCTATACCGGTCTCCATTTATGGTAACTGACTCTCCAGCATTATTTCGGAAGAAGTATGGCCCAATGACTCCACCAGCCCATAGAGCACACCAAAAAGTCAGTTTTTGTGGATGTAATGGCGTCTCAAGGGTCTCATGTGGATTCTCTTCACTACAAATGCGGCAATTCTGCTTGTTGACGTAGCCATTCAACCAAAAATGAGCCTCATCACTGAACAAAATTTTGCGATGAAAATCAGCATCGAGATCAATCTCATTTTCGGCCCATACACCAAAATCACGACGCATTGAATGGTCTCGCGGCTTTAATTCTTGCACAAGCTGGATCTTGTAAGGTCGCAAGCCAAGATCTTTGAGCAAAATCTTCCATAAAGTTGATGGACAAAGCTCCAATTGCTGTGCACGGTGGCGAATCGATTCATTCGGGTCCTCTTCAACACTTTGCTCTACAGCGGCAATTGTTTCTTCGGTGCGCACTGTTCGACGTCGCTACGGATGCGTATTATCACATAGAGTAAACGTAGTGCGAAAACGATCCATGGTTAACCGAATTAATTGCTCTGATGGACGATTATGTCGACCATAAAATGGACGGAGCTTGCGGTAAACTACGCGAACTGAACCATTATTTTCGAAATAAATTTGCACGATTTGCAAGCGTTGTTCTTTTGTCAACCTGTTCATGATGAAATGGCAAACTAAACTAAATATTAATCACTTGACAGCTGACAAAATGGCCGCCAGTTAAAAAAGTGATGCCAACTTAAAGTTCTATACCTCAATAAAAAACACCCGATACTATCAAAATTAAATCAAAATTATAAAATTTAGAAAAATCATTTTTGGCCGCTTATTACCACCGTGCAATGAGTCAATATTTTGCTATAGTTCTTATATATATAACATCCCCTATTTATGTGAGTTCCTAATGCATCTACAATATAAAGTCTGGTCTTACCATTGACCGATAGCTATCTTATTTCATAGGTGCAATCTTAATACATTGAATCTACACCCAGAAAAAAAATGAACTAAAATATAGGAAAATTTACTAAATTTGAGGAAAAAATGGTTGTCGTATGGCGCCAAAGCCGTTTTTTACAGCAACTAAGTAAAAAAATTCCTTAATTCCAAGAAAAAAATTTCCTTAAGTTTTTGACAAAATTTCTTATATTAAACAAATTTTAACTAAAATCAAATAAAATTATACTTAAAAAATTAAAAAAAATTACTATTATTTAGTTCATATTTTATCTGAAACTTCTTAAAAACAAGTAAATATTTCCTTTAATTTAGTTCAGATAAATATTTATCAATGCTATAAATAAGGAAAATTTTCCTTCATTTTAGTTAAAAGATAATTTATTTTTACTTAAAACAAGTAAAAACTGCAGTAAACTTGTTCAAATTTTCTACGATAGTAGAAAAAGATTACTAAAATCCAGTAAATTATTTATTTTGATCTTATAAAAAATTTATAATTTTTAGGAAATATTTTCCTTAAAAGTGAGAAAAACAGTCAGAAAATAAATAAGTTTAATACTTATTTATAGTAAAATATTCATTCCCAGTATGAAATATTTCCTACGTTAATAAAACTTATTTCTAGTTTTCAGTAAATTATATACTTATCTGAATTATATATTTCCTAAATGATACAAGAAAAAGTACTAAAATTAAGTAAAATTATTTTCTAAAATATATATATATATATCCCCTTTATAAAATAAAAGTATAAAAAAATGGTATAAAGTATTTTTATTAATATCTTTTCATAACTTTACAAAAATATTTTAAATAACATAAACACATATACATATTTAAATAATAAATAATATTTAAATTTATAACAATTTTTACATTTATATATATATATTTACATAAAAATTGGAGTGTACCTTATTTATTAAAAATTTAACCTTAATTTTCCCTAAGAAATGTTTTCCGTTACAAAAAATATTTTATACAAAAGATTGCATTAGGGGGAGGCGTGCCGCATCCGCCCCCAAACTGTAAAATTTGTTCTTATAGGGAAAAATTGGAGTATTTTTGGTTTTACCGAAATTTCAATCAATAACAACTTATACAAAAAAAAAAAAAAATACAATAAATTAAAAGTCATAGAAATAAAAAATGGATGAAGTAGTTTTGAAATTTCTCCACATTCGTATTTGTGAAAGTTTCTTCCAATTTAAATAACTGTGGGCAATGACTCAATGTATTTCATTACCCATTCTTTGCCATTAAAAATATCTGATCCTCTTTTACAAGTTTAAGAATTTATTTATTTGGAGATGCAATATAAATTTCAATATAAAAGAATTTTGGTTCATAATGTAAGTTATTGGAAAATAGATAAGTATTTATATTAATGTATTTATTAATAAAGACAAATTTTATAAGGTAAATAAATAAAAAAAATCGTACTTCAGAATTTACTGCAGTATAATACATTGAAAAATATTAAAGCCTTTTCATAGTCAAATTGTTATTCAAATAACATGGAAGGGACGCTCTTTGTGACGCACGGCATCTTTGGCTACGGAACACTAGAGGTCCTTAGACTTCCCAATTTAACTAATCAAAGGTCATTTTGCGAAAAATATAAAATATGGTATAGGTGTTTAATATATATATTTTTTTATATTTTTTATTTAGAGTATACAGTTAGTTAGAGTAAATAAAATACATTATTTATTTTTATTATTACTAAATCGAAAAAATTAAAGAAAATAAAGTTTAAAATTTAATTATATTAAATGTCAAAAATAGTTGGTTGGTATAAATTCGTTCACACTTTTATCAAATAATATTCATTGCCGACAATCTGACCCTATTCGGTTTATATTCGTCCATCCGAATGTCAATAAACATGAGTTAATTAAAGTGTTTGGCAAAAGGAAAAAAATTATACCAAACAATGACTTTTGAATTTTAACTACAGTTTTTTCGATTTTGTATTAATAAATAATGTGTTAGGTTTTGCCCCTTACTGTTAGCCCTACTATAGTTAACTGTTAGTTTAAAACACCTATACGATTTTTTTTAATTTTGGATACTTATCAATGTATTACGCAAAAGCTCAATCTAAAAATGTATTTACCTTGAATATTTGTCCATTAATTTATTATAATAAAAAAAACTGTACCTAAATCCAATAACTGCATTTAGAAGATTGCTTTTGGAGTTATTTAAAGGTTTTCTTTAAATTTGACATTAAATTATGATATTTAATATATAACAACCTAATGTCGAACATTGAAAAAGACCCACCCTAATATAAAAACTGAGAAAACAGTGTTCTAAAGTCATAGATAATGCATCACTTACATGGTTTGAGCCTTGATATGAGGAGAAGTCCTATAACCTTTTTTTGATTTCAAGAAAACGGCTGCTGAAGTTCATAATTGTGTCGAAGTATTCTAGATTTCAGGATGATATAGTTGGTGTTTTAAGCCAAGCAACGCTTTTAATCGGTTTTAATTTGAAAGCCCAGATTTTTCTTGGTCAACCTCTCATCTCAACTGTGGTCATTGACCTCCTAGTAGTATCACCTGGTTAGCTACCTTAACATCCTTAAAGTAGTGAGCTAACAAGGACCTCAGGCTAGTAACCCGCTCCTGGAAAAAACTCCTAATATGAAATAGAAACAATTAGAATAAAAACGACCCCCTAATGTTTACGACCACAGCAAACGAATAAATTATCATGATCTAAGGATAAGTACCTGGAATATCAGAAATCTTAACAGAGGAGGTGCCCCGATTCAGTTGATGGATGTACCCGATAAGTACAAATGTGATATGATTGCTCTAATCTTCTAATCTCCTGGATGATTTGATGGAGTGGATGATTTGAAATCAGGTGACATACCGAGAGTGTTCTGATAAAGGTGATAAATCCATCTGCGCTTATAAGATAACGAGCATCCTGTGTGCAAGGCTAAAACTCAATATTAACGAAATAATTGGTGCCTCCCAATGCGACTTTAGACCAGGTAAATCCACCAAGAAAAACAAATGGACACTTACCTTACTTTACATGTTACTCACATTTGCGTGAAGTGACTGCCGCCTTTTCCGGTATTGAAAATTATTCCATGAAAATAGGCCTAGTAATCAAAAACAATACTGATGGTCTCTACTAGCAAGCAGTTCATTAGAATTGGAGCACACGTGAACGTCGTCAACTATAGCTTCAGAGTTTACCTAGGTACAGCAGCGAATGTAAATAATGAAATTAAATGAAGAATCATACTTACTTAGCTTTGGAATGAAATCCACTCAACAGGAACTAAAATTACAAGTGTTATTATATGGTGCTGAATCGTGGGCACTTGCATAAGCAGACGAAGACAATATTAGAAAACATGATTTATTAACATTTATTTTTAATACATTTTTAGGAAAAATTTAACTAATTTTTCGGAAAATTTTTACTAATTTTTAGAAAAATTTAAACTAATTTTTAGGAAAATTTAAACTAATTTTTAGGAAATTTTTAACTAATATTTAGGAAATTTTCATCTCCCTGTTGATTTTTTGGTCTTTTATTTTGAGGCATTATTTAATCGCTAATATTTCCTTTACTTATGTTATACAAATATAGAAACAACAAACACAATTTTTGGCACAAATTTTTCATAACACAATTTTTTTTATACTACTAATATCGAAAAAAAAGCGGAATTTGTAAGAAAACTATCACGAACTAAAATTGAAAATAAATTATAAATGAAAATAATTTATTGACATTTACTTTTTTCAATATATGAACTAAATTTTAGGAAAATTTGAACTAATTTTTAGGAAATTTTTCTTAAATATAAGTATATAAATTTCAAGAAATTATAACAATTTTACTCATTATAAAAAAATTATCCTAATTACTTCATAAATTTAAAAATGATTTATTCTGATTTATCTGAACTAATTTTTAGGAAATTATCCTAAATATAAGTATATAACTTTCAACAAATTATTACAATTTTACTTATTATAAGAAGATTGTATACTATTGGACGTTGTAATTTATCTTAACTAGTTTTAAATATATTTTTCTTAAAATGCAGAAAGTCTTAAACTTGAAATTCATGATTAGGAAAATGTTCCTAGTAATTAGGAAAATAATGAACTTAAATTTACGACAACAACTTCCAGATTTTAAGTAAGTTCAATTTTATGAACTATTTTTCAGTAAATCATTTACTCAATCAAATTTTTTGAACTAAAGTCAATATTACCCAGTTTTATGATGTGATGAACTAAAATTTAGGACATATTTACTAGTTTTTAACAAAAATTTCCTTAAAATAAATAATATTTTACAAAATTCATGCAATTTTTCTATGGAAAAATGTTAATTATTTTTTAGTATATGAACTATACATTTTTTATTTAAATGTTGTATTTTTTACTAGAACGTAACATTTTTTCCTAGTTTTGAGTAAAAATTTACTCTGAATAAGGATTTTTTTTTACTATTTTTAAGAAATTTTTTTTCCTCAAATTTAGTACATGTCTTTTTTCTGAGTGTACCTCCATTTTTTTTTTTATTGTAGTTATAAACAGGGGATGTTATATATGTATATAAGAGCTATAGCGAAATGTTGACCGATTGTCAAAAAATTTTTTATACTGGCTTGTAATTACATATACGAGTATAAAGGGGATGTTATATATATAAGAATAATAGCCAAATGTTGACCGATTGTCACAAAATTTTATATACTGGCTGGTATTTATATAAAGTTGTGCAAAATTTACTGGCCATAGCTATATATATATATATATATAAAGCTTATTTTTGCAAACCTTAGTGGCCACAGCTGTCATAGTTTATAATTTAGTAGCTTTTAACTGGCATTTCTGGCACTTTAGTATATTCCCGGGAGCGGTTTTTATATAAAAGCTATGGTCAAATATGGACCGATTCCTATAAAATTTGACATACTGACCAATATTCTAAATTTAGTTGTCATAGCTATTACAATTGTCTTCAATTTATCAGCATAAATGTGATTTCTGGGGCAGGGTTATATGGGAGCTATAACTCAATGTGAATGGATTTCGCCCATTTTCAGTACACAACTTCTATAACAAAATGCTTTTGAAAGATTTTGTTTTTGTAGCTCTTGTAGTTAAGGATCTATCGTGCTTTGGTTGGACGAACGGAGACCTCCATTCTTTTTGGTATTTTGTGTTTCCGTATGTTTTTGATATGGGAGCTACGGTGACCGATTGTGACAAAATTTGTACACTGGCTAACATTGACTTCTTTTTGCTAAATTTACTAATTATATCTTTAAGATTTATTGGCATTTAAGAGTATTTTAGGTGAAATTTAGGTTGTTTTCACCAAATTTTATCAGCATACCTATTATATTTGTTATTTATTAGCAAATAAGCGATTAGTTTAGACGATGTTATACGGGAGCTACGGTCAAATGTTAACTGATCTATCCCAATTTTAATACCAATATTTTCCCAGAAATGGAGAAGGTCCTTACTAAGTTTATGTGAGTTAGGCGTTAGCATGATTTCAACAGACAGACAGACGGACATCGCTCAATCTTAGAATTTCATAAGGATTCATAATATACATCAATTTTTTGAGCCAATATTAAGGAAATTATAAACCGAATGGCAATCTCAATATACCTTTATTCGTTTTGGTGGTGGCTATAAAAAGTAGTAGTCACCACAGCTCAGGACAATTTTTTAATTTTGTTACCTGCTGTAATTTAAATAACGAATTCATATGTAAAATGATATATTTAACTGTACATTTTAATAAATATATGATTTTTTTTTTTTGGTGAATTCCATATAACAGCCAATGAAGATAAACTAACATACCCTTCATACAGAGCTTTAACCTTATATCAAATGTATGTTAAATAAATACAATCCCTGATCTAAAAAAAGGTGTACAAAATTCTGCTTAACTTAAATTAAAGCCTTTTGTAAAGTATGTACGATTTGCATTTATTTATTTATTACTGCAAAAACTATGAATTTTTAAGTGCGTTAAATTAAAACGGTTTAAATATTTAATTTATGAAATATTATATGTAAATGATATTGAAACAGCAGATTTTATTTATTTTATTTTATATTATCTTCACCAAAAAATCGAGGGGTATTATTAGTTTGTAGTCTTGTAAAGTATAGATACAAAAGTGGTCCCATGGTTGCTTCATCGCCAGAAATAGAATTAAGTTCATCAGTCCACAACGAAACTCCCTATAATGGGACTTTCATCGTGGATTGAGTTTGGTATTATGGCAATAAATAGATTTAAAATTTGGGAAAATTTGTATCTTGTTTTTGCCAATATTATGGCCTTTATTTATGAAAAACCCCAGATTTTAGGATTATTATTAAACATTCTAAAACAGGCCGTAAACTAATATTTAATTTGAAAATTATATCTTTTTTCCATTTACTAAAATTGTTTTCTTAACATCAAACTTAAAATTTGTAAAGAAAATTGTTGGATACAATAATAATTCGTATTTATTCAGTCCCTCAAATTATACATAATGTGTGGTTTTTGCTCTGTCTAGAATTAGTTATAACCCCCCTGATGAGATGGCCTAAACAACCATCGAAACTCGTCGATTAAAGGTTTCTTCACCAACATTTTTTGGTTTTATCAGAAAACTATTTATTACAATAATAAATAATTGTAATAAATTGGGATCTTAGTGTAATACACTACAGTAAAACTTTTTATTTAAATTTCTAGTTCTTTCGTTAAAGATCCACGATATTTACAAATAAATATTTTTTTTTGCAAATTTGAACTTTTTACAGATTCTGTGTGTCCAAATTATAAAAATAAGCCACTTCTAGCAAACGAACATTGTAAAGGGTATTTAAAATTTGGCATAGCCGAATATTATACTCCGACATTATTTTTGTAATATTAAATGCAACAAATACTGGGGTATTTATTTAAACATTTTAATAAAGAATAATTTATTTATGAGTTATTACATTTCGTGGTTTGGTATGTTATGCTCTTTAAATATTAATTGCAAGTTTTGTGGATAAATTGGGAAACATTTCCATATACAGGGTGAAGAATAAATTATGATACAAGTAATAAGTAATTGGAGTATGTTTTTTAACTTTTTGTATTGCTCTTCAAATTTATTTAAATGATGTTATTGGGATACCGAAAAGTTGAAATGGTGTTGGCAGTAAAGATCGTCATATAAAAATCATCATATCAAAATGTAAATTTGAAGGTTGACGTATCCGTTTCAATAGCATTAGGTATCAGCAAGCTACAACTGCACACATAATCAGATCTGACATGGCAGAGCTGCAACGAAAATTTGCCAAAATTTAATATTTTTGTACGAAATTTTTTTAAAAATTTCTACAAAATGTTTACAAAAATTTTCAAAAATTGTTACTTCATAGCAAATTTTTCAAAAATTTACTATTTTTATAGAAATTGTTTCAAAAATTTACTATTTTTATAAAAAATTTTTCAAAAATTTATTATTTTTATAGGAAATTTTTCAAAAATTTACTATTTTTATAGAAAAATTTTTAAAAATTACTATTTTTATAAGAAATTTTCCAAAAATTTACTATTTTTATAGGAAATTTTATCAAAAATTTACTATTTTTATAGGAAATTGTTCAAAAGTTTACTATTTTTATAGGAAATTTTTCAAAAATTTACTATTTTTATAGGAAATTTTTGTAAAAATTTACTATTTTTATAGGAAATTTTCCAAAAAAATATGTTATTTTTATAGGAAATTTTTCAAAAATTTACTATTTTTATAGGAAATTTTTCAAAAATTTACTATTTTTATAGGAAATTTTTCAAAAATTTACTATTTTTATAGGAAGTTTTTCAAAAATGTACTATTTTTAAAGGAAATTTTTCAAAAATTTACTATTTTTATAGGAAATTTTTCGAAAATTTACTATTTTTATAGGAAATTTTTCAAAAATTTACTATTTTTATAAAAAATTTTTCAAAAATTTACTATTTCGATAGGAAATTTTTCAAAAATTTACTATTTTGATAGGAAATTTTTCAAAAATTTACTATTTTTATAGGAAATTTTTCAAAAATTTACTATTTTTAAGGAATTTTTTCAAAAATTTACTATTTTTATAGGAATTTTTTCAAAAATTTACCATTTTTATCGGAAATTTTTCAAAAATTTACCATTTTTATCGGAAATTTTTCAAAAATTTACTATGTTTATAGGATATTTTTCAAAAATTTACTATTATTATAGGAAATTTTTCAAAAATTTACTATTCTTATAGGAAATTTTTTAAAAATTTACTATTTTTATAGAAAATTTTTCAAAAATTTACTATTTTTATAAAAATTTTTTCAAAAATTTATTATTTTTATAGGAAATTTTTCAAAAATTTACTATTTTTATAGAAAATTTTTCAAAAATTTACTATTTTTATAGGAAATTTTTCAAAAATTTATTATTTTTATAGGAAATTTTTCAAAAATTTACTATTTTTATAGAAAACTTTTCAAAAATTCACTATTTTTATAGGAAATTTTTCAAAAATTTACTATTTTTATAGGAAATTTTTACAAAAATTTACTATTTTTATAGGAAATTTTTCAAAAATTTCCTGTTTTTATAGGAAATTTTTCAAAAATTTACTATTTTGATAGGAAATTTTTCAAAAATTTATCATTTTGATAGGAATTTTTTCAAAAATTTACTATTTTTATTTTTATAGAAATTGTTTCAAAAACTTACTATTTTTATAAAAAATTTTTCAAAAATTTACTATTTTTATAGGAAATTTTCCAAAATTTACTATTTTTATCGGAAATTTTTACAAAAATTTACTATTTTTATAGGAAATTTTTCAAAAATTTCCTGTTTTTATAGGAAATTTTTCAAAAATTTACTATTTTTATAGGAAATTTTTCAAAAATGTACTATTTTTTTAGGAAATTTTTCAAAAATTTACTATTTTTATAGGAAATTTTTCAAAAATTTACTATGTTTATAGAAAATTTTTCAAAAATTTACTAGTTTTATAGGAAATTTTTCAAAAATTTACTATTTTTTTAGGAAATTTTTCAAAAATTTACTATTTTTTATAGGAAATTTTTCAAAAATTTATTATTTTTATAGGAAATTTTTAGAAAATTTACTATTTTTATAGGAAATTTTTCAAAAATTTACTATTTTTATAGGAAATTTTTCAAAAATTTACTATTTTTTATAAAATTTACTATTTTTATAGGAAATTTTTCAAAAATTTATATTTTTATAGGAAATTTTTCAAAAATTTACTATTTTTATAGGAAATTTTTCAAAAAAAATACTATTTTTATAGGAAATTTTTCAAAAATTTAGTATTTTTATAGGAAATTTTTCAAAAATTTACTATTTTTATAGGAAATTTTTCAAAAATTTACTATTTTTATAGGTAATTTTTCAAAAATTTACTATTTTTATAGGAAATTTTTACAAAATATTACTATTTTTATAGGAAATTTTTCAAAAATTTCCTAATTTTATAGGAAATTTTTCAAAAATTTACTATTTTTATAGAAAATTTTTCAAAAATTTACTATTTTTATAGGAAATTTTTTAAAAATTTACTATTTTTATAGGAAATTTTTCAAAAATTTACTATTTTTACAGGAAATTTTTCAAAAATTTACTATTTTTATAGGAAATTTTTAAAAAATGTACTATTTTGATAGGAAATTTTTCAAAAATTTCCTATTTTTATAGGAACTTTTTCAAAAATTTACTATTTTTATAGGAAATTTTTCAAAAATTTACTATTTTTATAGGAAATTCTTCAAAAATTTACTATTTTTATAGGTAATTTTTCAAAAATTTACTATTTTTATAGGAAATTTTTCAAAAATTTACTATTTTTATAGGAAATTTTTCAAAAATTTACTATTTTTTTTAGGAAATTTTTCAAAAATTTACTATTTGTAAAGGAAATTTTTCAAAAATTTACTATTTTTATAGGAAACTTTTCAAAATTTACTACTTTTAGAGGAAATTTTTAAAAAATTTTATAATAAATTTTTAAAAAAATTTACTGTTTTTATAGAAAAAAGGCTGGTTACATTGAGCTAATAAGAAAAAACAAAATTCGAGAACAGTTTTGTCTTTAAGTTGTCCTAACATTTTTTTTAGCCGCTTAGTCGTTATATATCTTATTATTTACACCGGAAAATGTTTCTTTCCAAATGTTTTCGTTTTTTAAAAAATCATAAAATTTATATAGAAAATTTTTTGGAGATCGAAGATGGTGAAGTTCAGTATGTGTTCAAAAATGTTGGTTTTGACTTTGTAAGCAGAAATGAAATATTAACAAAAGTTTTTCGTATAGCTTTTTGTGGCACAATTTTTGCGCCACCCTGTATTATGTAAATACTATTTATAATGAAATTTGCAAAGTAACAGAGATTTTATTAATATGAATAAAAATAGGATATAAATAGTAAACATTTTGCAATATTTAATTATATCTTAAATATTAAAAATCATTATTACTATTTCAAAGTACCTAAAATTTAAATTTTTACAAAATTAAAAAAAAAGAAATAAAACTTAAAAATTAGTATTCCTGAAGCCTTTTCCTTTTAATATAAATTCACAATGTCTATTAGTTTTAATAAGAACATTCAAAAGAAAAGACTAATCAAATATTTGCTGCATTCGTGCATACAATAAACTACAAACAGTTGTATTTCAATATAAAAAAATAAATCTAGACATGAGTTCAGAAAAAAAAAGAACAGAAAGACAGCAAATTTCCCACTTACACGCACTCAAAAAGTTTTAAAACACAAACATCTACTAAAAATGGAAAAAAATATTTATAAAATCCTTTTGACACGTGCGTCAAAACATGACATATATTTTTTTGTTTACCGCTCCACCTACAAATACTTGTATCTACATACATATTGCATATTTATACATACACATGAGTATGGCTCTGCTAGATATTTTTACATATGTATATAAAGACACATAGGGGGTGTAGATGACAAAAACACTTTACTTTCACAAAAAACAAATTTTAAACGAATGTGTTAGTGCGTGTGCCAAAGAGCCCTTCTAGATGAAAGTATCTGTAGGAAAAAAAAACCAAACAGTAAAAAAAGGAAAAATAATTTTGGACTCAAAATAAGTTGATGTTGATACGTAAATTAAAAACATTTAACTGGCATGTAAATCTTTTTGATGAACTTTACCCAACCACTGCCACGACAATCAGCCAGTTCATAGGGTTAGAAGTTCATACATGCATACACTCATAGATAGAAGGACTCATCGTCTGACATGTTTCATATACATTCATGCACAAACGAACAACCCAAGTACTCTTTATATATGACAATTTGGTATGAAGCTCTTCTCTGTTTTCGAGAAAAAGTATTTACATGTAAAATTGGGTATACTTTTGTAAAAACATTGTTGTATGTATGTATGTATGTAAGTACTCAAATGTTGTCAAATGTTTAATTGAAAATTATTAAAAAACAAAAGGGTCTATACATTATTTTGTTTTTATTTTATTATTTGCATGGATACCATGTCAAACATAAAAGTAATTCTTTTTATTTTTGTTTTATGTGTACGTGAACGGGTAAACTTCGTATGTAAACTTGTGCCTGGTTTGACGAACTAATGTGAGAACTTTAAGTTTTAATTCCTAAGGAACTGCGTTAGAATTAGAGACAGTAAAATCGATGATTTAGGTATCAGTTGTCATATAATTGTCAATACACTGGAACCTGTTTTTGTGTGGTGTTTTTTTGTGCGATATATGTAAATTCGTGCGATTTTTTATGAGACTTCAAACAATCTTTTCGTGCCCCTTAAATAATATCATTGTTGGGGTTAGTTAGTCATTGGTGGATAAAATCGCGAATACCATTTGGCAAACAATCAGTATTCAAATCGATAAATTAATGTTTCATCGGAGGAGATCATCGCCATGATAAGTGGAAGTCAAAACAAACAAGTAAGAGTGTTATATTCGGCTGTGCCGAATCTTATATACCCACCATCAAGTTGTGTTAAATTTAGAAACATATCTCATATATCTACGAGGCTGCAGCAAATTCAAAACGTGGACCAAATTGGAAAAAAGTTGTTACGCTAGTTGGTATTGTTGGTTAAATATTTGGAATAACTTCGGTTGCAGTAGCTTTAAAGTTCAACATTCAAAAGTGTGTAAGTGGTTTCCCTAGTATTTATTTACTTTGAAAAAAATTCGTTATCGTAACCGGGTATGGTTTTACATTAATAAGTTGTTAAATACTTTTCGTTTAGCTTAATATTAAGTTAAGATAAAGAAGTTGATAGTAATACGACAGGTCCATATATTTTGTTAGGAGTTCCTAATGCATCTACCATATACATAATCTTAATATTCTGCTTGTACTTCCGAATCTTTTTGATTGTAGATATAAAAAAGGGGATGTAATATAAATATATAAGAATTATAGCCAAATGTTGACCGATTGTAACAAAATTTCACACACTGGCTGGTATTTATAAAGGGCTTATTCTTGCAAAATTAAGTGGCAATAGCTGTCACAGCTTCTAATTTAATAGCTTTTAACTGGTCCTTGCTAAACATTTTTTGGTTTCCGGGAGTGTTTTTTATATGAAAGCTATAGTCAAATATGGACCAATTCCTATAAAATTTGATATACTGACCAATAGTTGCATAAAACTTCTCTATACTAAATTTAGTCGTCATAGCTATCACAATTGTACTCAATTTATCAGCATTTATGTGTTTCCCGGGGCGGGGTTATATGGGAGCTCTAACTAAATGTGAACCGATTTCGCCCATTTTCAGTACACAACTTTTGTTACATATCGGAAATACTTTTGTAAAATTTTGTCTCTCTAGCTTTTGTAGTTAAGGAGCTGTCGCGCTTTTATCTGACGGACAGACGGACATAAATCTCCTTTTTTTGTATTTTTGGGTTTCTGTAAGTTTTTTATATGGGAGCTATGGTCAAATGGTGACCGATTGTAACAAAATTTTGCACACTGACTGGCATTCACATAAGACTTCCTTTTGCAAAATTTTGTTGCTGTAGCCCTTTCAGTTAAGGCGCTATCGCGCTTTTATCTAACGGACAGACGGACATAAACCCCCTTTTCTTTTTGTATTTTTGTGTTTCCGTAAGTTCTTTATATGGGAGCTATGGTCAAATGGTGACCGATTGTGACAAAATTTTGCACACTGGCTGGTATTCACATAAGACTTATTTGTGCTAAATTTGGTGGCGAAAGCTATTACATTTTAGCATTTATTGGCATTTAAGTGAATTTCAGGTGGAATTTTGGCTGTTTCCGTATGTTTTTTATATGGGAGCTATGGTTAAATGTGAACCGATTTCGATGAAATTTTATATGCTGCCTAGTGCTTATGGAAAACTTCTAGATACCAAATTTTGTCATCATAGCTATTATAATTTGTCAGTTATTAGCAAATAAGCGACTAGTCTTGACGAGGTTATACGGGAGCTATGGTCAAATGTTAACCGATTTTGCCCATTTTCAATAGCAAAATTTTCTCATAAATGAAGAATGTTTTTGCTAAGTTTCAGTGAGCTAGCTCCTTTCGTTTAGGCGTTATCGTGATTTCAACAGACAGACAGACGGACAGACAGACGGACATCGCTCAATCGTCTTAGAATTTCATAAGGATTCAGAATATATATCGTTTTTGATTTTTGAGCCAATATTAAGGAAATTACAAACGGAATGACAATCTCAATATACCCCCCATTCTTTTTGATGGTGGGTATAAAAAATACTCTTTTTTTTCGTTTTGACGAACTTTTACGGAACTGTACCTATATCAATACACAGTTTTCAAGTTTAGTATTTTAAACAAGTAAGCTAGTGCTATAGTCGGTCAACCCGACCTTACGATACCCTTCACCACTAAGGTCAAAGGTGCTCTTTTTCGTATATAAAGACAAATATTTGCTAAATTTTGTCATCATACAAATACATTCTTAAGATTTATATATATAAGCCGTCATTTTGACGTCAAATGTGGACTGAATATTTTGAAATTTAGTTACTTGATTACAGTTTAAAAAAAAAAAAATTATGTATGCAAAAAATAAACTTAGAATTGTCATTATCTTCAGATTTACAAGCCTTTTAGTGATATTCGTCTCATTTGGTGCGTTTTGATAGAAGTGTTTGTTTTTGATTTGCATAAGCAGTATTTGTTCAAAATTTCATTAAAAAGTATTGATATTTGTGGCCAAAATATCAATTCCAGGACCTATGGGAGGTACCACAAATAATGGACCAATTTTGACGAATTTCAAAATTATCTGTGCCAAATTTGATCAGAAAGTGATTCTATGTCTATTAGTATACTATAGGATGGGTCTAAGATAAATATTTCTATGCGTTACATACATCAGCACAAACTTATAATATCCCTTCCCCCTACGGTGGTGAATAATATACAAATCGTAGCCAGAGTTTCCATTTTTTATACTTTTAACTAAAATATGTATTTTTTTCAATGTGTAGTTCCAATGTTTTTAAAAAGAAAAAGTTTTCTACTCCATTTTTTTTTAATATTTTTATCAAACATTTTTTTTTTATAGAAAATTTTTTTATCAAAAATTCTTTTATAGAAAATTTTTTTATCAAAAATTCTTTTATAGAAAATTTTTTATGAAATTTTTTCATAGAATTTTTTTTAAATATTTTCATATAAAATTATTTTTATCAAAAATTTTTCCATATAAAATTATTTTTATCAAAAATTTTTCCATAGAAAATTTTTTTATCAACAATTTTTCTATAGATTTTTTTTTATCAAATTTTTTTCTATAGAATTTTTTTTTATGAAAAATTCTTCTATAGAAATTTTTTTTTATGAAAAATTTTTCTATAGAAAATTTTTTTTATCAACAATTTTTCTATAGAAAATTTTATCAAAAATTTTTCTATTGAAAACTTTTAATCAAAAATTTTTTTAAAAAATTTTTCTAAAGTAAATATTTTTATCAAAAACATATTCAAAGAAAATTTTTTTATCAAGAATTTTTTTGTAGAAAAAAAAAATGGCGACAGCAAGAATATAGGAAGTGAAGGAAGATGAAAATTGGAAAATATTTGTGTTTTATTTAGTCGATAATCAGATCCTTTACCTATGATTTGCAAACATAATTCGTAATGATTGTGTTTGTAAAATAGGTAATAATGCGAGGTTTTCGATCTGGGAACCTCGATTCCATCCATATTTTAATTCATTGTCTCCTAATTTTTTAGGGTAGTATATCCTATTTATTATTACAGGTGAGTTCTTTGTTCTTTTGTTAATATAAGACCAATTTGATTTGTGTCTTTTATACTATTTCTTTTATATGCTTTAGTTTAGGCACCAAGTTTTACCTATAAACTACTAACATTTATAGATTGCAG
The DNA here is from genome assembly GCA_933228675.1 of Stomorhina lunata. Classification (NCBI taxonomy): domain Eukaryota; kingdom Metazoa; phylum Arthropoda; class Insecta; order Diptera; family Rhiniidae; genus Stomorhina; species Stomorhina lunata. The sequence continues at coordinate 47,396,262 of OW121744.1, forward strand.
ACTAACTGCCATAGTAACCTGAAGTCTGGAACAGCAACATGAGTAGAATGTGGTTATATTTTTTTCTAATATCATAGATACAAATATATGTACCTAAGAAATGAAAGATAATCGCCATGCTAAAGCCATATAAACCAGAAGATTAGCCAGTAAGTTATCGCCTGCTTTACCTGTTATCTGTGAGCTTTAAATTTCTCGAAGGTCTTATTCTAAGTCGAGTTGGTTCAGATATCGATAAGCTCCTCTAAGAACAGTCATTCATTAAAAAGTATCGTAGCTGCACAGATTAATTACACTTTGCTCGTTTTTTTAGGTTAGCTCTAACTTTCGAGATATAGCGTTATAGCACGATAACTCATTATTTTCTAAGTAATGTAAAGAAATCGAAATTCGACAACAAAATTATCCTTCAAGAACACTTATTATTTAATCCAAGCAGTCGTTTTGGAAGTAATTTTTTTTTTGTTTGCACATAAAAATTCAGTTTTTGACTGCCCGGATGAAAAAAATCAGTGTTTTTGAAGGTATATTTGTTCCCAATATTCGTTTTATTTTTTACATATATTAAAAAAATAAACAGTTTTCAACTTATACGAACATTTTTTGCGCAACGTCCTCCACTTTTAAAATAACGATATATCTCGAAAACTACTGCTTACATATTAAAAAACGGTTAGCACCATTGAATTCAGCATACACTATTTATCTTAACCCACTAGGTCCCGCTTTTATTGGTAAAAAAAAGTTGGCAGTATAGTAATTTATATTTACTTGGTAGACGAAGAAGCTTTTTTTTGCATTTCAAAGTCTTAAATAAACTTTCTTACGAGAAAGACTATATGAGGAAAAAGATTACCCGTAATCATGAACTTAGTTCAAAACAAGTAAGAAAGCGCTATAGTCGGTCAAGCCGACCGTACGATACCCTTCACCACTAAGGTCAAAGGTGTTATGTTTCCTGTGTAAAGACAAATATTTGCTAAATTTTGCCATCATACAAACATTTTCTCAAAACTTATATATTCAACCTGTTTCCGTCATTTGGACTTATATGAGAGCTAGGGTCAAATGTGGACCGATTATCTCGAAATTTGGCAGATTGATTACAGTTGTTACAAAAGTTATGTATGCAAAAAATAGACTCAAAATTTCCATTATGTTTAGATTTACGAGTGTTTTAGTGATTTTTTGTCTCATTTAGTGCGTTTTTAAATAAGAATTTGTATGGAAGCTATGGTCAAATGTAGACCGATTTCAACGAAATTTGGTACAGTGATTTTAGTTGACTTAAGCAGTATTTGTTTTAAATTTCATGAAAAAATATTGATATTTGTGGCCAATATAGCAATTCCGGGAAGTGGGACCTATGGGAGGTACCATAAATAATGGACCGATTTTGACCAAACTCAATAGCCATGGACCCATTATCAAAAAAATGATCTGTGCCAAATTTCATCAAATTATCTTTAGAATTGCGACCTGTAGTTTGATTACAAGGTTTATATGGGGGTCCAGCCAGCCAGCCAGACGGACGGACGGACGGACGGACATCGCTAAATCGACTCAGAAAGTAATTCTAAGCCTATTGGTATACTAAAAGGTGGGTCTAAGACAAATATTTCTATGCGTTACAAACATCAGCACAAACTTATAATACCCTTTCCACCTATGGTGGTGAAGGGTATAACAATACGTTGGTACTGATTTTGTTAGCATAAGCTTATACTCAATAGTAGGTTGGCCGAAAGTTGGGAAATAGTTGTGGTCAGCGATGGACAGCGCCCTATAATAAAGCCTCGAATTTTTGAAAAAAAAAAAAAAAAAACGGCAGAAATAAAGTGTACACCTAATATTTTGATGGTTTGAAGGGTAAAAATGTAGCAAGCACCTTTTATATAACTAATAGATGTATAACTTTACTAGATTGTGAAGCTTTTTCTAATTCTTCTTCAACTTCTTTTTTTTTTTCTTGTAAATTGTGTAAAAAAAATAATCAAAAATAACTTTTCCATCTGTTAAAAGCACAATGATTGGCAAAAAGAAACCGTGAAATCAAAAATTCCCACCATAAACATATGTTTTTCCCATATGCGTCGAAAACTATGCAGAGGGTAGACAATGTAACTTGTTTGACCCAATCCATAAAGAAGAAAATTTCGGAGTAAAAAATGACTTAAATTATGTAAAATTATAATTCTTACAAAGAACAGAGAAATTGTGTAGCATTTGCGTAGTTTTCTACTCAAAGAGCGGATGAAGGTTAATAATAACAAAGATGTTTTTCCAATAAAACCGTGTCGCATTAAACACTTCATCTAATGATTGCTATGGTGCATCTCGGAAGAGGTATGTGTAGCTGGAATACAATTTCTCTTGCTAATATAATTATTCGTCCATTTTCTACTTATGTTCGCTATAAATTTCCAGTAAGCTCATTCTTTACTCACACTTTTGAGGGATAGGTGTACTACATACATTCTATATATTAAACCCATTAAAAGCATTTGTGATGATCTCTAATGAAATTATATCATCAACATATTCAGTTTTTTTGTACAACTTTTGTTGCTGTTTTTGTTGTTTTAGTCATAGACTACAGACGATAGAGATACATGTGTGCGGGTACGTGCAGTCGTCATCATTGTCATCATCAAGGGGTTGTTGATTAAATTATTAAGAATTTTAGAGGGATTAATTTATGGATTTAATGTTTCCGGAGAATAGCCTTTGTAAATCTTTATTAAAATTTTAAAGGTGTTCATGGATATGTGAAATAATTTAACCTTTTAATAAAAAATATGCGTATGGAGAGTTTTAAATATGTGTTTAGACATTTATCTAGAGGGCTATGTTTTAAGGAAAATTATGTTGAGTTTCTTATGGTAATAATGTTTCGTTATTTAAAATGTATGTCTTTTCCATATTAATTGGTATTAAGGCAAAGATACATCATGTTAAACTCATTTCACTAAAATATGAAATCTGCACAATCTCTGTTAAATAACACAGGTTGGCTAGTGAATTCAATCATTCAGTAATTCAAAATTCAAAGAACTCTAGAAATAGTATTCTTCTTCTTCTGTTATCCTTGACTCCCAGTGGAGCATAGGGCCTCAAGTTTCATTCATCAGGGTGTTCTTGCATAGATTAGGCACCTCCAAAATCCTTGTGCCAGCTGCCGTAGCAAGGGGATTTCTCGCTTGATTACCCCTTGGAGTAGTATATTCTATAATGTTGTTTCTTTCTATGGTTAAAACATCGTAAGTGCTAAGTCGGTGGATGATGAGTCCAAAGACAAGAACCACGTTTGTACAGCGAGCCGCTCGATTCGAGACAGACGCCCGCTTGCAGCCACAACTAACATGTTGAATAGACGCTACAGTTTCGCACTTTACCAAGTACAATTATCTCAGACCCTTAGACCAAATACATCGAAATATCTCTAAGATACCTCCCCCTCACTTTAGCCTTGACCTAGAATCCCACTCCCAATTCCTGGATGTACCACGAGGAGGTGTGAGTAGGAACTGAATACAGTTATTACCTGTTAGCTGGAAACCCAGGCAACAACTGCATCCCATTTACATCCCAAAGAAATAGTAATGAGCTAGAAGAATGAATGGAGTTGGTGCAGTGCAGTATGTGTTTGAAAATTTTTGATTTGACTCTATATTTTCTGGGACCTTATTATTAAAATTTTAGAATTTGTTGAAATTATATTCAATTTTTTTAGATTCTAACAATAATTTACTGCCATCTAGTAAATAATTAAAACTTAATAAAATGAATTTACGAACATATAAGTAGTTAAATAATTTACTTATAAATAAAAATAATATTTATTTTCAAACAAATTCAATTGAATTTATTCATGCAAAAACTTTTTTTTTAAAGTTTTCTGTCTTTAGTTGTTATATCATTTTATTCTTTGCTTAACTTCATTTATGTTTTTTTGAGCCAGAGATGGATTATTTATTGCATTTTTTTCTTTGGCTAAATAAATATCTACACTCAGAAAAAAGACATGTACTAAATTTGAGGAAAAAAAATTTCTTAAAAATAGTTAAAAAAAATCCTTATTCAGAGTAAATTTTTACTCAAAACTAGGAAAAATTGTTACGTTCTAGTAAAAAATACAACATTTAAATAAAAAATGTATAGTTCATATACTAAAAAATAGTTAACATTTTTCCATAGAAAAATTCCATGAATTTTGTAAAATATTATTTATTTTAAGGAAATTTTTGTTAAAAACTAGTAAATATGTCCTAAATTTTAGTTCATCACATCATAAAACTGGGTAATATTGACTTTAGTTCAAAAAATTTGATTGAGTAAATGATTTACTGAAAAATAGTTCATAAAATTGAACTTACTTAAAATCTGGAAGTTGTTGTCGTAAATTTAAGTTCATTATTTTCCTAATTACTAGGAACATTTTCCTAATCATGAATTTCAAGTTTAAGACTTTCTGCATTTTAAGAAAAATATATTTAAAACTAGTTAAGATAAATTACAACGTCCAATAGTATACAATCTTCTTATAATAAGTAAAATTGTAATAATTTGTTGAAAGTTATATACTTATATTTAGGATAATTTCCTAAAAATTAGTTCAGATAAATCAGAATAAATCATGTTTAAATTTATGAAGTAATTAGGATAATTTTTTTATAATGAGTAAAATTGTTATAATTTCTTGAAATTTATATACTTATATTTAAGAAAAATTTCCTAAAAATTAGTTCAAATTTTCCTAAAATTTAGTTCATATATTGAAAAAAGTAAATGTCAATAAATTATTTTCATTTATAATTTATTTTCAATTTTAGTTCGTGATAGTTTTCTTACAAATTCCGCTTTTTTTTCGATATTAGTAGTATAAAAAAAATTGTGTTAAGAAAAATTTGTGCCAAAAATTGTGTTTGTTGTTTCTATATTTGTATAACATAAGTAAAGGAAATATTAGCGATTAAATAATGCCTCAAAATAAAAGACCAAAAAATCAACAAGGAGATGAAAATTTCCTAAATATTAGTTAAAAATTTCCTAAAAATTAGTTTAAATTTTCCTAAAAATTAGTTTAAATTTTTCTAAAAATTAGTAAAAATTTTCCGAAAAATTAGTTAAATTTTTCCTAAAAATGTATTAAAAATAAATGTTAATAAATCATGTTTTCTAATATTGTCTTCGTCTGCTTATGCAAGTGCCCACGATTCAGCACCATATAATAACACTTGTAATTTTAGTTCCTGTTGAGTGGATTTCATTCCAAAGCTAAGTAAGTATGATTCTTCATTTAATTTCATTATTTACATTCGCTGCTGTACCTAGGTAAACTCTGAAGCTATAGTTGACGACGTTCACGTGTGCTCCAATTCTAATGAACTGCTTGCTAGTAGAGACCATCAGTATTGTTTTTGATTACTAGGCCTATTTTCATGGAATAATTTTCAATACCGGAAAAGGCGGCAGTCACTTCACGCAAATGTGAGTAACATGTAAAGTAAGGTAAGTGTCCATTTGTTTTTCTTGGTGGATTTACCTGGTCTAAAGTCGCATTGGGAGGCACCAATTATTTCGTTAATATTGAGTTTTAGCCTTGCACACAGGATGCTCGTTATCTTATAAGCGCAGATGGATTTATCACCTTTATCAGAACACTCTCGGTATGTCACCTGATTTCAAATCATCCACTCCATCAAATCATCTAGGAGATTAAAAGATTAGAGCAATCATATCACATTTGTACTTATCGGGTACATCCATCAACTGAATCGGGGCACCTCCTCTGTTAAGATTTCTGATATACCAGGTACTTATCCTTAGATCATGATAATTTATTCGTTTGCTGTGGTCGTAAACATTAGGGGGTCGTTTTTATTCTAATTGTTTCTATTTCATATTAGGAGTTTTTTCCAGGAGCGGGTTACTAGCCTGAGGTCCTTGTTAGCTCACTACTTTAAGGATGTTAAGGTAGCTAACCAGGTGATACTACTAGGAGGTCAATGACCACAGTTGAGATGAGAGGTTGACCAAGAAAAATCTGGGCTTTCAAATTAAAACCGATTAAAAGCGTTGCTTGGCTTAAAACACCAACTATATCATCCTGAAATCTAGAATACTTCGACACAATTATGAACTTCAGCAGCCGTTTTCTTGAAATCAAAAAAAGGTTATAGGACTTCTCCTCATATCAAGGCTCAAACCATGTAAGTGATGCATTATCTATGACTTTAGAACACTGTTTTCTCAGTTTTTATATTAGGGTGGGTCTTTTTCAATGTTCGACATTAGGTTGTTATATATTAAATATCATAATTTAATGTCAAATTTAAAGAAAACCTTTAAATAACTCCAAAAGCAATCTTCTAAATGCAGTTATTGGATTTAGGTACAGTTTTTTTTATTATAATAAATTAATGGACAAATATTCAAGGTAAATACATTTTTAGATTGAGCTTTTGCGTAATACATTGATAAGTATCCAAAATTAAAAAAAATCGTATAGGTGTTTTAAACTAACAGTTAACTATAGTAGGGCTAACAGTAAGGGGCAAAACCTAACACATTATTTATTAATACAAAATCGAAAAAACTGTAGTTAAAATTCAAAAGTCATTGTTTGGTATAATTTTTTTCCTTTTGCCAAACACTTTAATTAACTCATGTTTATTGACATTCGGATGGACGAATATAAACCGAATAGGGTCAGATTGTCGGCAATGAATATTATTTGATAAAAGTGTGAACGAATTTATACCAACCAACTATTTTTGACATTTAATATAATTAAATTTTAAACTTTATTTTCTTTAATTTTTTCGATTTAGTAATAATAAAAATAAATAATGTATTTTATTTACTCTAACTAACTGTATACTCTAAATAAAAAATATAAAAAAATATATATATTAAACACCTATACCATATTTTATATTTTTCGCAAAATGACCTTTGATTAGTTAAATTGGGAAGTCTAAGGACCTCTAGTGTTCCGTAGCCAAAGATGCCGTGCGTCACAAAGAGCGTCCCTTCCATGTTATTTGAATAACAATTTGACTATGAAAAGGCTTTAATATTTTTCAATGTATTATACTGCAGTAAATTCTGAAGTACGATTTTTTTTATTTATTTACCTTATAAAATTTGTCTTTATTAATAAATACATTAATATAAATACTTATCTATTTTCCAATAACTTACATTATGAACCAAAATTCTTTTATATTGAAATTTATATTGCATCTCCAAATAAATAAATTCTTAAACTTGTAAAAGAGGATCAGATATTTTTAATGGCAAAGAATGGGTAATGAAATACATTGAGTCATTGCCCACAGTTATTTAAATTGGAAGAAACTTTCACAAATACGAATGTGGAGAAATTTCAAAACTACTTCATCCATTTTTTATTTCTATGACTTTTAATTTATTGTATTTTTTTTTTTGTATAAGTTGTTATTGATTGAAATTTCGGTAAAACCAAAAATACTCCAATTTTTCCCTATAAGAACAAATTTTACAGTTTGGGGGCGGATGCGGCACGCCTCCCCCTAATGCAATCTTTTGTATAAAATATTTTTTGTAACGGAAAACATTTCTTAGGGAAAATTAAGGTTAAATTTTTAATAAATAAGGTACACTCCAATTTTTATGTAAATATATATATATAAATGTAAAAATTGTTATAAATTTAAATATTATTTATTATTTAAATATGTATATGTGTTTATGTTATTTAAAATATTTTTGTAAAGTTATGAAAAGATATTAATAAAAATACTTTATACCATTTTTTTATACTTTTATTTTATAAAGGGGATATATATATATATTTTAGAAAATAATTTTACTTAATTTTAGTACTTTTTCTTGTATCATTTAGGAAATATATAATTCAGATAAGTATATAATTTACTGAAAACTAGAAATAAGTTTTATTAATGTAGGAAATATTTCATACTGGGAATGAATATTTTACTATAAATAAGTATTAAACTTATTTATTTTCTGACTGTTTTTCTCACTTTTAAGGAAAATATTTCCTAAAAATTATAAATTTTTTATAAGATCAAAATAAATAATTTACTGGATTTTAGTAATCTTTTTCTACTATCGTAGAAAATTTGAACAAGTTTACTGCAGTTTTTACTTGTTTTAAGTAAAAATAAATTATCTTTTAACTAAAATGAAGGAAAATTTTCCTTATTTATAGCATTGATAAATATTTATCTGAACTAAATTAAAGGAAATATTTACTTGTTTTTAAGAAGTTTCAGATAAAATATGAACTAAATAATAGTAATTTTTTTAATTTTTTAAGTATAATTTTATTTGATTTTAGTTAAAATTTGTTTAATATAAGAAATTTTGTCAAAAACTTAAGGAAATTTTTTTCTTGGAATTAAGGAATTTTTTTACTTAGTTGCTGTAAAAAACGGCTTTGGCGCCATACGACAACCATTTTTTCCTCAAATTTAGTAAATTTTCCTATATTTTAGTTCATTTTTTTTCTGGGTGTATGTAGCAGTTGGGCTGAAAAGCTCATAGGCTAACATAGAAATACAATTGTTTGATATTATTGGCTTTTATTTAACACTAACGGTGATACATAGCGGTCATACAATTTTTGAGGTATGAAATTCGGAAAAAGTAACTTAAGACAAGATCTAGAGAATATGATGAATGCGAAAGCATTTCTGCTATCGCTTTTATAAATTTGATGCACAGTGCATTGTCTTGATGAAGCAACATTTTTTAGTCGTAATCAAGATAGTTAATATATTTATATTGTACCTTATTCATCACAAAATACTAAAGTCATAACCTTGCCAGACGATCGTTGTGTCTTTCCAAGCTTTGGAGTCCATTCACTACAAACAGTGCACTCTGTTAAGTTTTAGTTGGTCTCCGATGTAAAGTGATGGTTGTAAAAATTCGATTTATGAATGAATAATTTCAAAACTACTCAGAATTAATACTTCGTCTGACAACTGCTAATTTTATGCATGTGGCGCCTTCTTATATATTAGTCTATACTACTTTCAACCCCTAAGATTTAGTTATATTAGTAAGAAATATTACTTAAAAAAATACGCCAGAAATTTGTTATAATGTTTAGCTGCGGAGTTTTGATTTACCCAAATTAAAGGCAGATTTATGTTAATAGTAAAAATTAAAATATTGGGGAGTTTGTTAAAGAAACTTAGAAATTCAACAAAATAAGAAAATGGTTTGGGTGACGTAGGGGATGTTGGATATCAAGCAACAGTTCTGATTGGGCTTAACTTAGTAAGCCTAGACGTATCTTTGTTGTCCTTCATCAACCGGCTAACTACATTAACACCCATTAATGTAGTTACCCACTCCTGAAAAAAACACTTATTATGACAAATTTTAAAAAACTGCTTGGTGAATCGAAGAGCATGGACTTTAAAAATATGCTCTATTTAAGTAGGTAAGAAACTGATTTAAAAAGATTTAGTCCAGAGTAACTATTTCTTGTTCCCAATCTTGTAGTAATAGTATATTTGAATAAGCATTCTGCATTTAGTAAAATTTCATCGTTTTTATAAAAAAATTCAATTTTCTTTAGTTTTATAAGTTCATTAAAAATAGAATATGGAAAATACTATTTATTATACCCTTCACCACCATAGGTGGAACTAATATTATAAGCTTGTGCTGAAGTATGTAACGCAAAGAAATATTTGTCTTAGACCTTTTAGTATACCAATAGACTTAGAATCATTTTCTGAGTCGATTTAGCGATGTCAGTCTGTCCGTCCGTCTGGCTGGCTGGACGCCCACGTAAACCATGTAATCAAACAACAGGTCGCAATTCTAGAAATAATTTAATGAAATTTGGCACAGATAATTTTTTTGATAGTGGGACTATGGCTATTGAAATTCGTTAAAATCGGTCCATTATTTATGGAACCTCCCATAGGTCACAATACTCCGGGTATTGTATTGATATATTAGAAATTTATTATATATTTCATGAAATTTAAAACAACTACTGCTTGTGTAAACTTAAATCACTGTATCAAAAATCGGTCCACATTTGACCATAGCTCCCATACAAAATCTTATGTCAAAACGCACAAATCACAAAAACGCATACAGAATTTTTGTAACAACTGTAATCAACTTGTTAAATTTCGAAATAATAGGTGCACATTTAACCCTTGCTCTCATATAAGTCCAAATGACCGAAACAGCTTAAATATATAAGTTTTGAGAAAACTTTTGTATGATGGCACAATTTAGCAAATATTTGACTTTATACATGAAAAAACACCTTTGACCTTAGTGGTGAAGGGTATCGTATAGTCGGGTTGACCGACTATAGCACTTTCTTACTTGTTTTTGTATTTGCTAAATTGTGATTCTAAGCCTATTGGTATACTAACAGGTGGGTCTAAGACAAATATTTCTATGCGTTACATACATCAGCATTAGGGTGACAGGAAAATGTTTTTCTTTGATTTCAAATGTTTTTCTACAGAATATTGTGACATTAGGTCTAAAAGCTTAAATCTGAAAATTTGAACCAGATCGGACAACGTTCTAAGGGGCGCATCGGGTCCAAAATTTTAGAGCCCATTTGTATGGGAAAAATTGGTAATTTTTTTGCTTTTGCGACATTTAGACCAAAAATAAATAATTTTTACAAGAAAAGATAATAGAATATTTATTAAGTAAAACTAAAACAGGTTTATTTCATATCAGGAAAGACGAAAATTCATGAGGTAGTTTGAAAGTTATTGCAGTTTTTCCCCGAAAATTCATGTCCTTGAAAATGCGCCTAAGGATATGCACCAAAAATTGTATGTTTCAAATAAAGAAATTACAAAGTTAGATATGATTTATCATTTAATGGTTTGTTACTAGTAAATAGTTCAGTTTTGTTTAAATATAATCAAATTTACTTAGTTTTTTTTTTCATGTTGGAAAATGGTACATTTTTCTCAGGTTGGCTTTTTAATTTTTAATTTTTGAAAATTTTGTCCAACGAATATTATAAATTCATAATTTTCTCTCCAGTGTATTAAAACAGACAAATTGGAGAATAAGATCCAGAAAAAGTTAGGTCGATATCTTAAACCGTTTCGCCGTACCTGCGAATTCAAATTGAAGAATTTCGCTCTGTAAATTTTATTCGTATTCAATTTGATCAAAGAAGATAATTAATATTATTGTTTTGTTTATGGAAAACCTATGATAAAGGGTTTTTTAATATTGGACGAGATTAATCCTTTCTTCACGGCGGACAAATGTCAAAATTTGGATTTTCTGAAAATTTTCATAGCGACATTAGGGAATATTAAGTAATAATTAGCGAATTTTAATAAAAAAAGCATGAAAGTAATTGGTTTTGGCAAGACAAAGTGATTTTTATGTACCATTTTCCAACATGAAAAAAACTAAGTAACCTTGATTATATGTTTACAAAACTGAACTATTTACTAGTAACAAGCCATTAAATGATAAATCATATCTAAATTTGGAATTACTTTATTTAAAATATAAAATTTTTAGTGCATATCCTTAGGCGCGTTTTCAAGGACATGAATTTTCGGGGGAAAGCTGCAATAACTTCTAAACTACCTCATGGATTTTCGTCTTTTCTTGTAAAACTTATTTATTTTTGGTCTAAATTTCGCAAAAACAAAAAACGTACCCATTTTCCCCCATACAAATGGGCTCTTAAACTTTGAACCCAATGCGCGCCCATAGAGCGTTGTCCGATTTCGCTCAAATTTTCAGATCTAAACATTTAGATTTAGTGTCACAATATTCCGTAGAAAAATATTTGAAATCAAAGAAAAAAAATTTCCTGTCACCCTAATGTATATATAAAGAATGGCTATTTCGAAAACGGCTCTAACGATTTAAAATAAAAATTTTTGAACACGTATTTGGTTCTTTTTTGATTTCGGGCGCCAGCTTGGGTAAAAAAGAAAAAAAAAAAAAATGATAACTTAACACCTCACTAAGTAGTATGAATAGGAACACTATGCTAACTGCGTTTTTATAAAATGTACCAAATTTAAATGGTACCGAAATTGAATGGTACCAAGTGCATATGGAACTTTTTTGAAATTAGGGGATAAAAGGGGACAAAATTGGTAATGTTATAACTTTTGAACAAATTAATGTTTTTATATGAAAGCTATTGTCAAATATGACCGATTCCTAAAAAATTTGATATACATACCAAAAGTTGTATAAAGCTTCTCTGTTCAAAATTTAGTCGTCATAGCTATTATAATTGTATTCAATTTATAAGCATTGATGTAATTACCGGGGCGGGGTTAAATGAGAGTGAACCGATTTAGCCCATTTTCAATAAAAAAATTTTACAATATTTCGAAAATATTTGTGTAAAATTTTGTCCCTCTAGTTTTTTCAATCAAGGCGCTGTCGCGATTTTATTTGACGGACAGACAGACCAGCTATCTTTTTGGTTTTTTTGTGTTTTCGTAAGTTTTTATATGGAATTTATGGACAAATGGCAAGCGATTGTGCCAAATTTTGCAAACTTCTTAACATTAACATAAGACTTCCTTATACTAAATTTAGTGGCCGTAGCTTGTATAGTTTATCAGTTATTGACATATAAATATATTTTAGGTGCAATTTAGGCTGTTTTCGTAGCTATGCTGACGTGTGAACCGATTTCGATGAAATTTTACATACTGAATACAAAAACTTTTCTGTGCAAAATTTTATAGCCATATCTGCTAAAATTTGTCATATATTAGCAAATAAGCGATTAGCCTATGCGAGGTTATGCGGGAGTTATGGTCAAATGTAAGCCGATTTTGCCCAATTTTAGTAACCTAACACCTTCCGTTTTAGCCCTATCATATCGGCAACAGACAGATGGACAGACAGACAGAGGGACATCGTCAAATCGTCTCAAATTTCATTAGGCTTCAATTTGGTTTAAGAGCCAGTATGTGATCGTTTGTGGCATTTTAGTGGTTTCCGGAAGTGGTTTTTATATGACATGGTCAAATATTGACCAATTCCTATAAAATTTGATATACTGACTAATAGTTGCCTAAAACTTCTCTGTTTTAAATTAAGTCGTCATATCTATTACAATTGTGTTCAATTTATCAGCATTTATGTAATTCTTGGGTGGGGTTTTATGGGAGTTCTAACTAAATGTGAACCGATTTCACTCATTTTCAAAACACAATTTTTTTTTTTTCGAAACACTTTTGTAAAGTTTTGTCCCTCTAGCTCTTTTTGTTAAGGCGCTATCATGCACCAGACGAAACAAACCCCCTATATTTTTAGTATTATTATATTTCCGAAGTTTGTATATGGGAGCTATGGTCAAATGGTTACCGGTTTTGACAAAATTTTGCACACTGACTAGCATTGACACAAGACTTCCTTGTAGTTAATTTAATGGCCATAGCTAGTATAGTTTATCATTAATTCGCATTTATTTAAGTTCGAATTTTGGCTGTCTACGAAAGTGGTTTGTATGGGACCTATGGTTAAATGTGAACCGATTTCAATGAAATTTTATATGCTAGCTAGTGCTTCTGTAGAAGTATTATATACCAAACTTTATCATCATAGTTCTTATAATTTGTTATTAGCAAATAAGCGATTAGACTGATCGAGGTTATATGGGTGATAATGTCAAATAGGAGCGAATTTTGCCCAATTTCAATGCCAATTTTCCCAGAAAAGTAGAGTGTCTTTGTCAAGTTTCAGTAACCTAGCACCTTTCGTTTAGGCGTTATAGTGATTTCAACAGACAGATAGACATCGCTCAATCTTCTTAGAATTTCAAAAGGATATATTATCCCTTTTGGTTTTTGAGCCAATATTAAGGAAAATAACAACCGGAATGACAATTCTAATATACCTCTTTTTGATGGTGGATATAAAAAATTTGATTTGAATTATACCGAGTGCGTATTAGTAATATAAATATTTTGCATAATAAATATTACACATACGGATTATAAATCCAAAATTTGATGATCAATCTTTTTAAATTATTCTTTCTTATGTAGTAATTTGCCTATAAATTTCCATCTCTGCTGTGAGCTTTTCTCGATATTGTTGCTATTGTTGTTGAAAGTGATAAACTTAAAAATTCAATTAAAAATGACCACAGAGTATCAAGTTTCGCGTTTCTTTCTTAAGTTCTACACTTTGAGGGTGTGTGTGTGTGTGTATGTGTAAATTGTGAATGAATATGTGTTTGTTTTTCAATTTTGTCTTCTTCTTCATCTTCCTCATAAATGAACAAAAGTTTTATTATTTATTTTTCATATGTTCTTGCGAAAAGTTCATTAAATGTTTCGCAGTGATTTTTATTCATTGCCAAAACAGAAACATTATTTTCTTGTTTTTGTTGTTGTTGTTGTTGTTTTTGCTGTTTCCTTTACTCATTTGCAGTTTTGGAAAAATTGCAGAATTCATTGAATGTATGTATTTGGTGGGAGTGGGAGGGTTTGCCTGAATGTGTTGAAATATTAAAAAAATTATAAGTGAAAATGGAAGAAAAACCAAAATATTATATTCAACATAATTTGATTAAAAACTTGCACCAAACAAAAAACTTATGAATCTTTGTACAAAGTATATAACTCATAAACACGAAAAATGCTATAACTCACAATAGTTAAGTTTTAAAGCAAGTGCGATAGAAAAATGATTTTTTATTAGCATTTAAGAGTTAAGGGTTTGTTTGAGAGCTATCAATGCGAGGTGTGCTATTCCTGTGTTGAGAATAGTAAATAACAAGTAAGAAAAATATCTCGAAATTTGGCAAATTGATTACAATTGTTACAAAAATTATGTGTGAAATAAATAAACTTGAAATTCTCATTATCTTAAGATCTACGAGCGTTTTAGTGATTTTTGTCTCATTTTGTGCGTTTTTAAGGAAGAGTTTGGTCAAATGTGGACCGATTTGGTGCAGTGATTTAAGCTTACATAAGCAGTATTTGTTTTAAATTTCATGAAAAAATATTGATATTTGTGGCCAATATATCAATTCCGGGAAGTGGGACCTATGGGAGGTACCATAAATAATTGACAGATTTTGACGAATTTTAATAGCCACGCGTGGCCACGGTTCCACTATCAAAATGATCTGTGCCAAATTTCATCAAATTATCTTTAGAATTGCGACCTGTA